>JANCMC010042706.1:0-26755 GCA_024363005.1 Charaxes varanes | reverse complement strand
CTTTTCCAACCGCACCGTCTTTTCCTGACCCATCTGAATCCATTTCTTTCCCGCAAAGGCGTCCAAGTCGTCTCGCCACCTCGTCCTCGGCCTACCTGGTCATCGGCGGCCAGTTCTTAATTACACAAACCTTTTTGCTTACAACGACATGTATTGTTGTATTCACGGAGAAATAAAATTTGACAATAAATATAACATACGGTTGTCAGGATTAAGCTTTGACATCATCCAAGAGAAGCGTGTGTAAATCGTTTGACATTGGTGTGAGTGTGGTTATATTTTAATAGTTTAACATATTAATAACTTTTATGAAAAAAACAATATAAGCATTCACACTCCTTCCTTTGTATGAACTACAACTGTCCCAAATTTCATACTCCTCGTCCCCGCAATTTTCGTAAAATGATAGCTAACTTTTTGGCTTCACATAATAATATATTCCTAAATTATAGTTTATTCTATTGGGAAGAAAAGGCAATATCCGAAGCAATTGCCAACAAACAATTGCTAGTCGAAAAAGCACTCAAAGAAGAAGTGGATGCATATTTGATATCAAGTTTATAGCGTTTTGGGCTCTAGATTAATGAAGCACTTAGTCAAGTAATATATATTTAACGATTAAATGTCATATTTAACTATTACAGATTGCATACAACAGTACATTAACATTCACAATTAAAAAAAAAACATTTATCGTAGTGCAGTGTTAAGAAAAGTGTTCCGCGCACGCAATTGTTTCATTATAAAGCCATAGATAGTGAACGACACTAATAAATCAACGAGTATACCTATTGGCACTTACTAGTGATGTCCCTAGACTCCATTTTTGTTTGAGTCATTCGATTAACTGAGAATAATATCGCATTTACCTTTTTCTAAAAAACGCACCTTAATTCCTAAAAACGGCTTATTTTTTTCTATTTATTTAATATTAATTATAATATACAACAAGATATATCTATATATGTCTCTCATTGTATTTATATGAAGCTGTCTTCATATAAATATAATGAGAATGGGGTTTTGGGTTAGACGGTGAAATGTTAAAATATATTTGAAAGACATCGTAGTTCTTCTTAAGTGCTCTTTTTGTCTATTATATAAAAAAAGCTCATTTTAAAATCTAGAATTCTACAAAGAATATTCATAAAGTAAATCATTTGTTTTTATTAATTCTCAATTTATTTGATTAATTGAAATATCATGTCATACTTTTATGGGTCCATATAATAAAGTGAAATAATCCTTTGGCTTAATTTATATTGAAACACTTGAGCCAAATTTACACGAACGACTTAAATGATATTTAAATTCATAATGGAATAAAAAAAACATATATGTTATTTGCATAAAGAAAATTTGACGGTTAGCATTGAGGTATGTGGCTCGACTTCAAAATGCCTACCGCTTGTGGATTACCAGAATGGCAGCTAATTCCACAGAGATCTTAAATTATATAATTCTCTTAATGTATCTTGTTATATAAATATTATAAAAAATTTATAGCAATGTATCGTTTTATTAATTTACACATTGATCTAATTTACACATTTGGCTGGCTCGTTGGTGCAGTGGCCAGTGACCCTGCCTTCTGCTCCGGAGGTCGTGGGTTCGATTCCCACCTCGAGTGTGTACGTATTATCCATATGTATGTATTTATATATTTCTAAAATTAAATTTTTGTGTATAACAGGCGTCTGTTACCTATACAGGCATTAAGTTGTCTACCTTAGGAACAGACGTCCGTTGTCATATAGTCCTGTATATATTTATTTATTTATTATCTGATATTGACATAAAAAATATGGTTGTCAAAGCGATGCGTAGAGGGAACCCGTCGTCCACCCGTCTACCACGACCCTATTCTTTGTGCCATTGGTTTATTACTAGAGTTTTTGTCCTGTTCAATGAAAGTCCAACCTCAAAGCTAGCTGTACTCAGGTCTTGGAGCACATTATTAATATTATACATAATGCCTTAAAATAAATGATCATTTATTTATTAATGAAATAACTACAACGCAAACAATAGAATCAGCTAGAAGTAGCATAAAAAACGCTGCTAAATTAATAAGTCGCCATTGTATTGCGTGCTGATTTTTTTTTCGTTTCACACAGCTAGGCGCTACGAGTCGTAGATGCGTGAAGCAAACTCAGATGCCGTTATCTGTTTATAATAACCACTTAATACTGTCACGGAACCCCAGGATGTTTTTATTGTTTTATTAATTGAATCATTAGGTATACACTAGGGTTGGTGCTCTGAGATTTTGTGATGGATGATCTTATAGAAAATTTTAAGCTTTCGCAGTTTTTTAATGAATATCAGGAATACTTTTTAGGTATGTCTAATATTCCCTTTTCCCCTCCTACTGAGCTTGTATTACGAGTGGGGCATTGAGCGATGGTTGAGAGAGTGAAGTTGAGTGAGTGTTCGGGTTGCAGCATTACACCGATTTTCCCTCGTATTCATTCGCGAATTAAAGCAAAGTAGTTTAGCTTCTCATGCACATCAGTTGATTATCAGGTAAACCGTCGGCCCATATACTTCTTGTCATATACAACAATCTTTTATATTTCTTTAATAATCACAATACTAGAAGAAAGAGACTAATATTTTATACAATGTAATGAGAGAAAGAAAAGACAGGAATTGGTTAACATTTTCCAGTTTTAAACGTTAAAAGGTAAACTAGTCGAAAACTCATGGCCAAATCAGTATTAAACATGCCATTTAAGATTGTTGAGACCCAAATTTTTTCTTTATTAACCATAACTCACGCCTGCGCCTTTTTTGTTATTTGTATGTATGCATTCGATTACAATATATATCTGTGGTATTCGCTGTAACAAATTAAATTGATATTATACCACATATTTCCCTTAATTTTACAAATGCTTAAATTTTGCTACAGTAACATTCACTCCACTTATATATTACCTGAGGGCCTAACAAGAACTTTACTTAATCGTGTCACGCTATTAATAAATGTGAACGCAACCCGCGTTGACGCTAAGATGGCTCCGCTGCAGGCCTAGCACGAACATTATCACCTTAAATAAAGTCGTCTCGTCGACTTACTTCGGTTCGAAATGCTCTTGCTAGGCATTCTGTGTACTTTTAAATAAAATAGATAATATTATGAGGTTTAAAACCATTTAAAACTATGTGAGCGAAGCCACCAACATGAGCTGGTATTAGATTATATTACAATGTGCTTTGCAATATTAATCTCCAAGGAAGACAAGGCATCTGCAATCGATCGTTCTCTCGCACGTCCGAAAGCGTGAACGTGTACCGCGTTAAGTGATAGAACAAATACATATTGTAGGAACGTACAAAACGGTCAAATATTTGCAAAACAACCGCCTTTACGTAACTTTTCTACGCAATTTCATTTAAGGAAAGCGCTGGGACTTATTTCTTGTTATATTATACTCTTTATTAAAGTTATAATAATAAGTTTTTATTCAAAGAATAGAAAACCGAATAAATGATTAGAAAATAAAACTAAATCAAGCAAAAACAATTACAACTAACTGGATGGGGTAATAAACTGTTCCAGATGTCACAGAACACAGGTGTTAACTTCTATTCTTGTCATGGTGTTGTGACAGCCAATAATTGAGGATAGCATTTGACATCGTTACGGAGACGAACACGCTATGCATAAATTAGACAATATTTTTGTAGTTTTACTGAGTTATTATCTAATTAAGAAAATTTAATATTAATTACATAAATATTTATTCATATACTAGATATTAATTCTTCATGCTCATGTCAGTGTTATGAAATATATAATAATTTTTGCGTTGCTAATACTGTATTATACGTAAAGATACATAAATAAATGTATTTATTTTGTTTTTTATTATCATTAAATTAATTATTTTCATTTTCTAAACATTTACTGTATTAAAATTCTCTAATGAATCTATTATAGGAACTTCAACATTGTTTTAAAGTTCAACAACATTAAAATGTTATTTATGTAGTATAATTTGTATTAATAAGAATTCCAAAGTAAAAAAAAGCCAACAGATTTTTGCCTTCACCTTCTGGAGTTCTGCTTTAAATTATTATTAATAAAGCAAACTTTTTAATTGTGAACAAATAAGCTACGTTGTCTATACATTGTTAAGTGTCTACATACCTTTATAGCATACACCTAAATTCTTCTGTCAAAAAAATTAAAATAAATTAAAGTTTAAAATATTGTATTTTAGAACATCACGGCAATAAAGTGATTTTGTATGTTTTAATCTTATAATTCTAGACGACTTCTCACGTTGAGGGTATTCACCCTTACGCCTGTGACAAACAGGAAACTTGTTAGCTTCTTCATTTATACCACTTAGCACCTAACTGTGAACTCTTTTTCATATTCTTTTGTCGAAGCATAGAAAGTAACGATAGCCATTTTATTCTGAGCCCCATGTAAGATGTAACAAGCATCATCGTCCACCTTCATCATCATTATTCATCATCGTCACTTTCCATTCGGTTAAACTGTATTCAAATGCCTTATATTACAGATACAAGCAATGTCATTATGATAGGTATAACAAGATCTTTAATCGAGTCGCAATCGTGTGTTAAATGAAGCCGTATTGGTTGGAGCTGGAATCGCGTTGAATTCTAATACAATTAGGATTAGTACAGCAGGCGTGCTTAGTATAAAATATATATTTGAGAGTGGAGACGGAGAGAAACTCTATCGATAATTTGAAATTCTAACATGTTATTCAAATATACTCTAGGAGGAATCCAAAGGGAATTTTATTAATAAATAAATATATACAGGACTATATGACACACGGACGTCTGTTCCTAAGGTAGAAAACTTAATGCCTGTGTTATATAACCAAAATAGAATAACAATTACTAGTACTTAATCATCATATAATCCTATGCATTAGACAAATATACAACGATACCTTGAGTCCTAGGAATCGGTTTTCGACAATGTCAATCCGACCGACGCCATGTTGCCCACCAATTTTATTTAACGTCTCTACAAGAGTCAATGCATCCGTAATAACTAGAGCCTTCTCTTGGCCGCTTGGAATTTTAATCGAAACTGGTAAACCTGTGAACAAAGTTTTGTTGCCAAATAAAATTTAGTTGTTATAATCAACACGAATTGCAAAAAAGTACGAATTCCTTAATATTTACAGACAATCCTATTATTTTATTTTGGTTATATATAGTATATAAACCTTCTTGAAATCTTTCGCAAACAGACATTTTTAAAAAGTTTATTTGAGTAACATAAAAAATATTGTACGCTGAAAAACATTGATTATTCATTATTTAAAAATTACATGAAGGCCTACCAGTTTTTTTTTGCCTTTAGGTATATTATGAACCTACAAGATACAGCCCTGGATCTGAAAATATGCGCAAGGGGACAAATAAAATTGTAAACTATTTTATAAGTGACTTTTAAAGTAATTTATCTCAACCGCTGGATATAAAATGGGAGGACAATCATAGAGAACACCTAAAACAGAATCGAAGTATACAAATGTTTTATTACCAGTTGTAATTGAAAAACTTAACCTTTTTCGTAGGTGATATCGATGGTGCTCGGATAATCATCTGTTTGCGACAAATCCTTAGTCATTTTGTATATTCCGTTCGGAGGCGCTGCACCGGGATCTTCAAGAACCCCCGACTCGTAGCTTAAAACCATTTATTGTTGCATTAATTAATATCTTTTAATATGATAAATGTTAAATATATAAAATGTCATCTCTTAATTAAGTTGTGAAATTGTATTACAATAGGTTAATCTATATATGTAAAAGTGAAAGGTCATCTAACACCAAATCTCGAAAATTGCAGAACATATAATGATAAAATTTAGCAAGAAGGTAACTTATAATTGGTAGACATCCGTTAACAATAGATTTTTCGATAGGGCCAGATTAAACTGGTGGCTTCACGCAAGTTACGCGCACGAATTCGCGGGAAACAGCTAATGTACTTATATTTATATTAAAGTTATGGAAAAACGACAAACAACTGATCAGAATAACAGTCCTCATTGTAGTAGTTGTCTTGATTTTTCTGTTTTCTGTTATTAAAAAATTAAACTCTTTCCATAGTGGGAATTAAATATCATCAATAATTTATAAAAAATTCAATGACTTAACTAAACTTTTATATTTGTCCTCCAAATTTTCTTTGTTTAAAACTATGTTTTGAATTAAATTGTGTTTTTAAACGACTTCATTATTAAAATTGTTTTAACTAGTACCTGATATGCATAATGTTTTCATCCGTGGACCACGGAGCTTTGGGCGTTGCTGTAATGGGAATATTCTCTTTCTTAGCATATTCGATAAGATCACTGCGCCCCTGAAATCTATTAAAGAATTCTGGAAGACGCCACGGCGCGATCACCTGTAACATCATCTTTAAATAACTATCTAATTCCTTATTAGTGTTTGTATATGTGTTTGAGAAACATTTAAATCGTATACATAAAATCTTTTCTAGATTAGGAATGATATCTAATAAGGCTTTTAGGTCCTTCTTCCTAGCGTTATATCGGTCTAGTACCAGGGTCGGCTTAGATTGCAGAGGATATGGCTATGGGGCAAGTTAAGAGGACCAATTGCCACCTGACGACATCTTCGATAACAAACCAACCAAACCTGTGTAAGAATGGGACACCCATCTATCACCCGGTCGCAGCAAGAGCTACTTAACCTAGCGATCGACTCAAATGCCGACCATTGATTAGGCCACGACCTCCTCTAATCCCTAATGAGGCTTTTAGGTATGCTAATAATAGTCAAATTATTCAGTTAGAGATAAACAGGTACAGTAATTAAAAAATAGAGTACAGTAATAATCCTACCTTTCCTTCTGGCCACAAAGAATAAACGCTTAATTCAAAGCGTACTTGATCATTTCCTTTGCCAGTGGCTCCGTGAGAAATATATCTAAAAGTAAAGTTATTTCTTTTTAATTTTAAGGTGATATCAGTTAACAGTATGTTTTAAGAAGTAATGTCGATCTTAGCAAAATAATTCGACGCTGTATTTAGTCGTAGTATTTACCGCCGTAGATTTCGTAACTACCGTCTTCTCTCAATTGATGAAGTCAAGGGTTTTCGTTGATTGACTATAGTTAGTGATCATCTAATATCAGATGCCGTGAACTTTTTTTTTTTTAATTCACTTTATTGTACACATAAAAATAACAGAAAAAAAATACATAAAATAAACTAAAACTACACAATGTAAGAATGTGTACAAAGGCGGGCTTATTCCATATAGGAATTATTAGACGTAGAGACTTGAAATTTTCCATGTTGATAGAACATGCTAAAAACTCACTAGGTAAATTATTTTGAACGAAATCGGGCAAAAACTTTTGAAATTAACTAACAAATAATTTTATACCAAAGCAGATTCGGAACTCTTCTATATAAGCGTGTCTTGACACGCTCTTGGCCATTCATTGTTTATCTGCTTAGTACGGGTAACCTCTGAAACGACTAGAGCGATTGTGATGAAACTTAAACCTACATATAGCTGATATTATAAGAAATGACACAGGTTATTGTAATTGTAACATACGAGTAAAGGTTTCAAACAAAAGAAAAATAAAGCCTTCAAGTTTAATAAAATGTTGAATTTTAAGCGGACAAATTTGCGGGTCACTGTTATGTAGAACTAACTTTGAATACTATCTGTTTTTCCCAACTTTGTCAGCGTAAATTTGCGAGAGCCATTAGAGCTCCTTATTGGGCCCTATCGAAAAATCTTAGAGAATGTTGGCGAAGTATAAACTTTCTGACTGGCCGGTTGGTGCAATCGGCAGTGACCCTGCCTTCCGCTCGGGGTGTCGTGGGTTCGATTTTCACCTCCAGTCTGGGTGTCTTATCTATATGTATGTATTTATAAATTAAAAAAAAAATATTTGTGTATTACCTATAACACAGGCATTAAGTTTTCTACCTTAGGTACACACATTCGTATTTCATATAGTCCTGTACACATTTATATATTTTTATTTATTTATCTCCATGCCAAATTTCATGATTGTACGTCCCGCGGTTTTTGAGATTTCGTGTTATGTGACCTTTGGATTTTATATGTATATGTAGATAATATATAGGTATTTGCAAAATTTAACAAATATCTCATTGAATGTTTATACAAAATTGCGAACGTTTGTACACGTTCTATTAGTCTAATCAATTTAGACTAAAAAATAAACTAACACACAAATAATTCCTTACTCTTTAACGAAATACTATTGTGTTTAGAAGAATATCATGAACAAACATATGAAAACATCTCAAAATGGTTCCATTATTATTATTTTGATGGTTAAATTCAAAAGTTTGATTTCATTGCAACATTCCATCCATCAAAATAATTTTAATTAATTAAAAATATGAAAGGCATACGTTAGACGCCACGCGGGTCGTCTGTGGACCAACCGATAATTCTTTTTGATGCAAATCGATAATTGATTACAGTTTTTTCTTAATTCAAATTCTTTTATTCTTTAAATGGATCCATTTTGATATACTGTTCAAAATCGAGCCGCAATAGCTCAACGGTTTAAGGTATGGACTGAAATCCGCAAGGTACCCGGTTCACACCCCACTCCCGTTGGAGTATTGTCGCACCCGCTCCTAATACATGCTTTTAATTTAAGCTTAGTAGGAGGGGAAAAGGGAAATATTAGACATACCTAAAAAGTATCCCTAATATTCTTAAAAAAAAATGTTTTTAAGGTACTTGTTTCAAGATGACGGATATTATTTCTGTTTAAAAAACTAAATTGATTAATTAAACTTACATACTTTGCTAGTAATATAATTATATTTTTAATCAACACTTATATATTGACGAGTTTTTATACAACTGAAATATGTTTTTCTATCAGATTTTAATGTATATCTGGTAACATAGTAAAGAATATCTCTAATAAACGAAACTTTTTAACATTAACTTATCGCTATCCGTTCTTAACTTAATTTCTTATACACATATTTTCATTCAGGTTTAATATTACTTTTGTATTTTAAAATTATTTACACGCTTCATATAAGTTATGATTTCTAATTCAAGAAAAAACATAACTCCATATTCTTATATAAAATATAGGAAACAGTTAATATATTAAATAATCAATTTCAAGTTTTAATCGTTTCCAGAATTTAACGAAAGACATTTTGCTACTGCTTAGGTAATAATCGAGAAAACTGCACATTTATTATTGTATGGATTTAAGCAATATGAAATTTCAATTGTATTAGAAATGAAAATATTGATTCTCGAATTATATCAATCTTTGTTTTCAAATTTATATACATAAAACACTGAAAGATTCTTAACCGAAACAAATTTTAAGTAGTACTTTGAAGAAAAGCTGTTCCGTCTTATATTTATTTTTGGTAAATTGCTGGTTTCGAATACCTGCAAAAAATAACAATGTAAGAAAATATAATTAAAGGCAGAAATTACTGAAAGGCAATTTGTACCTAAATTCCAACTTTAAATTTAAATATTACTAACTTCTGAATAATTAAAAGTGCAATTTAGTTTCAAACATTCATTATAAATGAAATTATATTAGCTTTGCTTTATCTATTATCCAAACACATTTAATAGATCCGAAGTGGAAATTCGTCTTAGTTATTAAATCGTTATTATCCTGCAAATAGGATTTAATCTGTTGCAGCAATATTAAACTCAATTACGTGCCTTCCGAAACACGGAAGAGGTCGGATATTAAATATAAATCAGTGTTAGAAACGGTCACCCATCCATCACCCAGTCACAGAAATAGCTACTTAACCTAGCGATCTACTCAAATGCCTACCACTGATTAGGACACGACCTCCTCCATTTATATTCATATGCAATTATTTAAAAAAACACGACTTTACAAACAGAAAACTCGATGTTTTTTATATGTATGGAAGTAGTGATAATTTCTTTGATGTTCGTATCCAAAGGTCAGAGATAGTACCTACGACCCATATTGAGACCATTTTATCGATGTTTAACATTAACGCCTAAACAACAATTAATATATTAATCACACTTATTTATTTATTTTTAATTTTGTAACGGCGGCTCCATATTAGTGCCGTGAAACTCCGTTAACAGGCGTGAACAATAATGTGGACGGTTTTCGATCGCGTTCACGCCAGTTCCCCGATCAGAGTCGGTATTTTGACCCGCGACAAAGGGTTCGCGCCTCTTTCGCGCGGCTTTCAAGTGTACACATCCACATTCGCGGCCCCGTGAAATTAAATTTCGCCACTGGGTTCAATATTATAATTTATATTAATATAATTCTCATAACTGCCCCTTTAAAGAAAGTCTGAAATGTAATTTTTATAATTAATAAAGACAATTCTTATCATATAATAAGGCACTTCAAAATGTGGAGGGCATGACCTGTGCCGTGAATTCGGGGCGTGAATTCACGGTAATAATGTGGAGCCGCCATAACAAAACACATTGCAAAACATCATTAAATTGCTCATTATAAACCACAGAGGTTTGTCTAATATGCAAAAGTTAGTTCGTCTACGTTTGACAAAGAATATACAACAATTATTATGTTATATATATCTTTGCAGGCGCATAAAACAACTGACTATCTACTAATCACACATTAAGTACTAGTTGTCACCCGCGAGTTCGTTCTGGTAATTTTAGCGTGACGACATATAGCCTATAGCCTTCCTCGATAAAAGAGCTATCTAAAACTGAAAGAATTTTTCAAATCGGACCAGTAGTTATAATAATATAAAAAACAACAAATAAACAAACAAACTCTTCAGCTTTATATATTAGTATAGATTTGTATAGATGTAACATTTTTGTGTACTAAATTAAAACAATCTGGATCACATAAACACATCAAAATAAAATAAAAATACCACAAAGTCAGACCATTTTTCTTAGCATACTTACAGACTTTTTCATAAAAAAAAAATACCTAAAAATCAAACAACACTTAGCACAATACACATAACATTGACCCTTGCCCATAGCGAATTTAAAAAAAAAGTAGTTTGAAGTAAGCACAAACTGAAATCGCGAACGCTTAACGCAAACTTACCATACAACCGCTGCATATAAGGGCAACATCTTACTAAGTTGTTTACGATTGTATATTGCAGCTTTTATATACGGATAGGTTTATGTGTTACAGCTCAAGTAATCCATTGGACGTTTAACTAAATGCCCAGATTTTAACATAATGTTAATAGATTTTAATTATTACGTGATAAAGCCCGGAGAAAAATTTTCAATTTAGATGAATATCTGTCTTTTATAAAGATTTCATTTTTTTGTTTTTCTAAATAAAAAATTTAGGCGCGTTAGCCCACCACCCACGACACTGTTACCGTTACTGATACCTCTACATGTTCAAGTGATCACTTCTGTTGGCACTCTCAGAGTGCTATTATTTTTTAAATTCTAGGAACTCTTTAGGTATGCCTAGTATATTCCAGTTATCCCTCCTACTATGAGATTTGGGCATTGAACCTGGTCGTCATATATATCAATCCACCATTTACACCGTTCCACCATTGTTTTATTTACTTTACATCAAATCTGTACGGTGTGAACCAGTTACATTGACTAATAAATTATTCTAAAATTACGAACTAATATAATTTAAATTTAATTCTATTTAAATTAAATGAAAATTTATTAAAATTTACCATTGATATATTTATAACTAATTTGAGGTTAAATAACCATATAATACGATTATTCCTAGATAAAAATCTGTTTTACCAACTTACGCATGCTTCGTTTTTATTTAAAACAAATCTGTCGGTATATCAGTAAATTTTTATACTTTAATATTTAAATTGTTGAATAACCTTCTTTTCAATAAATATAACTAAATATAATTAATATTTACTTAAAATTTTTCGCGTTTCGACTATTGCGTAATACATTTGAATTGTCTATCGTGGAACACCTTATTACTTCGGTCAAATTAAGACAAAAAATTGGGGTTAGGTTACAAACATTCACATTCAGCTGAAAATTAGTAGAATGTTTAAAACACTATCGTAAATGCATGAGAAACTAAACTACTTTGCTTTAATCCGCGAATGAATACGAGGGAAAGTCGGTGTAATGCTGCAACCCGACCAGCAGGAGTTAGCTATCTCGCTCACTATGTACACTAGTGCCAGCCCCACTTAGTTGTGCCGTCGACGTCCGCGGTTAAAGACGTCGCTATGCCACTCTTCTTGTATCATCTGTCCGCAACAGGTATTATATTATATATTATGTTGATCTCAACACAGGCAAATGGAAAAATACATTAAGTATTCTTTTCTTTGTTTAACACAATACTGCTACTTTTTAATCGGTAAAAATATAAGTTTTTCGGATAAGGCTAGGCAAGAGAAGGTGATATGATTTAATATAAATCTATACCAATATTATAAATAGATTAAATTTGGAGATTTGGGTTTGTAAGCGTTAAGTAAATAAATTTATTTTTGAATGTCTTTCACATATACTTTATTACTCTTTATAAAAACATAGCCAAATCAAAATGGAAATTTCATGGACATGAAATTTATTTTTTACAGTATAATAATTGATAGTTTTGGTCAGATTATTGAGATAAAAGCAGAAAATAGTAGATGAGGCGAGGTGGTAAAGGGCATGGGAGCAAGACGCAGCAAACCAATATTGCACCAGTGCATAGACAAGGCGGGAGACTAGTAAATATACCTCTCATGAGAAAAATTGAATCACTTTCGTTTTTTTTACATATATTCCTAAGACCTAAATATACACATTTTACTGATAATCCTTACAAAAAATAAACTGGCAAGGTGTTTGGATTTTTCTGATAAGAAGTATATATATGATATAATTATTTACATAAAAAATACAAGTCATGCTACTAATTTTATTAATATGCAATAGATGTAACAGAAGTAAATAGCGCAAAATGGTTACAATAAAACTTACTTGACTGGAAGGATCACCTTTAATAATAGGAAATACGACGCAGAGAGAGAAAAGTGTAAAAAAGTAAACAAATAAACTATTTATTAATAAATTATTTAATTATTACTATACATACTAATTATAACGTAATATTGGGAATATCGGATGAGGTAAAAATAAAAGCAATAACAAATTACTCACTAAAATATATTAAACAGAAAACACATTAATATTTCAACACAGTAACTGTTCATGGCCAAGATGGGGGATCACCTTCCTTAACTCTTCCAGAGTATAAGGCAGATTTGTCTCTGAAATTAGTCATCCTGAGGGTTTCTTGATCATCAAGAAACTTCCCAGTGAAAAATCCAGCTAATGGTACTGCAAACCATACAAAACGGCTAGTAATCCCAAATATTGCCATGTTAATTTTTCTGCTGCGCTGCCTTCCACTTCCTAGTGTGGTTCCAGTCAAGCCAAATGAAGGTAACTGCTAATGTTGGGAAAGTTATGCTCACCAAGTTCCTACGCAGGAACCTTCCAATCGCCATATAAACTGTAATTAAATTATATTAAAATTATGGTAAAAAAATTTATAGCAATCCAGTGGACTTACAGTTTTGTTTACAAAAGGTATAAAATATTATTGGATAATATTCAAATGTATATCCCATAACTGAGGGAAAAAATATGTCATTTTTCACATGAAGATATGTGTATTGTAAATGTAAAAAAAAAAAGATATAAACACAAGTTTTTACCTAACTTTAAATAAAAAACAAGGAACAAGTTCATAATACTCTGCATATTAAAGATATGTACATTGGTATTGGGTTATATATCAAATGAATATATTAATTTGTGTACAAAAATTATGTGTGCCTAATACCATTTTTTTAAATAACTTTGTTAAACACAATGAAAAAATAATAAAAAAAAGATTTGACAGATGTAACTAAGTCTGTAGTACTAAAATATACAAAAAAAGTTGTGGTATAGAGTTGGGTAAATAATGTGTGAAATGATGCTCGGGTAATGGTTCTCGGATGTGGCATGATACATGACACATGACGCGATACGTTCAACCATTTCACCATGTCTCATCATGACACATGTCTCGCACACACTTCATTGCTTAGTTCGTACCACTCGTACCTACTTCGCATAAAAAAACATATGAATTTGGGTATGCTCAGTTAAAGTACTGCTAGTACATAACTACAAAGAACTTTAGGCAATATTAGTTAACCAAGGTACATATTAAAAAACCAACAACGAGCTATTCAAAGCATTTATCATGAAAATAGTTAAAAAATTAAATATTTATCATAACATTATAAAAATAATATTATTAAAGCCGAATTGCAAAGTGAACGCGAACATTTATTTTTTAGTATACATATTCTTTACTTTAGGCAAGATTTTACAAATAAGCGTATGATGATTGTTTACTAAAATAAAAAACTAAAAAAAGAAAAAAAATATTCCATTATTCACGAACCCAAGAAAATTGTCAATATTTAAAAAGCTGCTTAAGTGCTTAATGAAATTATGTTTATTAAAGTATGTTTAATGCGGGCCCCGCAATAAAGAAATTACAAAAAAGTATTAATCAATATTAGTTTAATATTTTTTATGTACTTGTACCGAACATGTAATTCTGTTGGTGGTTCAAATAAAATAAAATAAAAAATAAAAAAATAGAACTATCTTATTGACCGATAAGTACGGCTTCGAATTCTTCAGGGAGGCTGATTTACGTTACGTCTTATTAAATTTGTTAAATTTTCATGGAACCTGAAGAAGTGAGTGGTACCACAATTTTTGGCCCCTAAAATTCCAGACAAACTGTGTAGGGCCTAAGAGAGCAAGCTTGTACCTACTCGATAATACGAATCGTGGCCCGAATAAATAAGCGAAACGAACTCCGTATAGTCACTTCCAAGCAAGAGACCTCCATACGGATTCTACGTATTTCCCAAATAGTAAAGCAAAATATTTATGATTCCATAAAGTAACTTTAAAGGAGGAGAGTGGCAGATGCTGTCTTATTCAAATTTTGGCTCATCTGTTAATAATCAAATAACCAATCTCATTTATGTTTTTTTTTTCGCAAAACGTGATCATTGGTTGAATTAAACAATAAATAAAATTACATAGCACTCTAGTCAAACGTATACTTTAAATATTCTGAAGTAGACCCTAAATCTGCTTTTTTAAATATTTTTCGACTTTTCCGTTGAATGAAACAAAACAAATAGAATTTAAAACGACCTAGCGGTTATAAAGTTTTAGCGAGACTAACGAACAACAATGGGTTGTTATATATATACATAAAAAGGAAATAGGTTAATTTACAATACAAATAAATTTTATTTAATATATTAAAATTGTATAAGAACGAATGATTAAAAATTATAGTAATTATCATAAATTAGTTTACAATTTCTCTTTTTCCTACCAAAATATATGGCCAAACTTGCAGTGAATTGCAACGCAGTCTTTTTAATGATCAGTAATATTACAAAAACTATTTCATATTAGTAACTTCATTGCATTTTTGCAACAATGCCACAAAAGAACTCTTTTAGAAATTATTGTTAAAAAACTTGTACTCCGCCAAACTTGAGAGCGGCTAAACTTGCAGTTAATTGCAACAGAGTCCTTTTAATGAGCGGTAACGTTGCGAAACTATCTTAAATCCTATTTAAGGCTTTTGTAATTAAATGAAAGTTTGAGTTGGTCGACGCAGTGCTTAAGTCAAAAAACAATAGAGCGCTCAAACAGCTTCGGGCGGTTTAAATGCAGCTTATTTCCCGGAGTGTTTGTAATGTTGTAAGTATTACAGTATTGGGTAATTAGTGTACGGTTCTGTACTTTAATCACATACTTATCAATTAAATCATTTATTATCCTCTTATTCAAACAAATAAATAAAAAATGTAAAGAATCAAAATAGTCCGAAAGAAAAAAAAAGTAAACTATATGTTATTACAAAATTATCTAAATTAAAATATAACCAGGTCTCAAAATTAAGGCGAAAACTACTGTGTAAAATTAGCGAAAGTATTGCTATCAAAGTTAGATTTATGACTCATGGGGACAAATAAGAACGGCGGACTGAACTTTAGGATGAAAGGTTAATGAAAGTATTAGGGAATTTTAGCTTATTCCTGAGAATCTATTGGTCGACGTCATTACGTCTTATAAATCTATGGCCATATAAACTCATTGTCACGTTCCGCCTGAGCCGAGCGGCAGTTCGACGGTATTACGTAAAATTATCGTTCGTATACCGACTTTACAGACAACGATTTTTTTCAACATTAGTTTTGACTTCTTATATCGTATTTTGAAGTTATCCAGACTATGAATCTGTAAACATATGAGTATTCAAAAGGTGGAATAGTACCAAATTATCGAACGAGTGTTCTTCGATGTTCTAGATTATGCAATAAATAAAATAAAGGCCATAAATAGAAATTATAGATCGATAAAAAAGAAAGCAGGAAATATAACGGTAGTTCCTTGATAGAACTAGATGTAGGCATTAAAATAGACCGTATAATTGTGTACTTTATTATTGAATATAGTACGAGATTACTTTGTTTATGGCCTTAAAATATGTATTGAGTTCAGACTGTGCTGATCTAATAGCCCAAAAAGATGTTTAGAAAATTGCCAATAAACTAGATATTACGTTAGGCAATAGATTTGGCATGGAAACAAGGCGCGCTTACGTCCTATTCTAGAGAATTTATGAAACACCCCAAAAAGATTGCATTTTAAATTAACTATCATATTGGCCTACGATGTTCGTCTCAATATTTCATCAGGTATTTCTTGAGACATTTTTTTCATTTAATTATTTTTTGAGTGTTCAACTGTTACTTTTTTCACCACATTATTTTGACCAAAAATTCTGCTGTCTGCAAGAGTTCTCTTTAAGTGATAAGACCGCCCTTGCATACTTCGAATTATGATAAAAGATTTTCCTTGCTATTGTAACTAAATAAAATAAAAATAAAGGCATATTTTCGCTTTTCATAACAGGCGGCTGTTACCTATAACACAGGCATTAAGTTGTCTACCTTAGGAACAGACGTCCGTGTGCCATATAGTCCAGTATATATTTGTATCGCTTAGAATTCATACGGTCACCATTCCACTTTATCTTCATATTGGCTCTATGTCACTATGTTACTGTATTGTCACTGAAGATAAGTAAGTTCACCAAATTTGAGCTTATTCGAACATCAGAAAGTGTTTCTTCTTTCACTTCCAACATTTGACTCAACTAACAAGTCAAACTAAATTGAAAAACTTAAAAATCAGTTAATTATATACTTAGAAAAAAACAATTTACTTTTACTAGCTAGCACTTAGTCAAACTAAATTGAAACACTTAAAAATCAGTTAATTATATACTTAGAAAAAAACAATTTACTTTTACTAGCTAGCACTTTCCAAATTTAGTTGGTGGTCCCCCCTGATAACTGCAGGGGTTCCACCGTTTATACCATATTCCCAAAATTCGACATAACTATGAAGATTATATCTAACTATAGATATTTGCTTTGTGGCTGATTGCCAACCACGCATTAATTGTTTTCGAGAAAAAAGTTTGTGAATGGATGTCAAAAATCAAAAGTTGGCCAATCAAAGATGTCATTCAACTTTGCTTTTTTTGACATCCATTCATAGCACACACCAATCAATTCAGCACCTATCAATTCTCAATTATTTAGTTTAGAAAACTCCCCATTCGGAATGATAAATAGTATATTTTTATTTTATTTTATTTATATTTTGGAAACATACAGTACTATAAAAAATCATAATTAACATATATAGAACAAACATAAACCAAAAAAGTTTCCAACAAATTATAAAATTGATGCAATTAAATTTAGAATTTGACATAAAAATTATGAGTAACACAAAAAAAAAGAAGAACGGAGATGGTTGTTATGATATAATTAATTAATTTCCTTTAATTTATTTATCACATAAAATTTGAATTTGGGGAGAGAGAGAGTATAGTAGATAAATAGTATATTTTCTTGCGTTGTCGTCTCGAAACGTTGTACAGAATGTGAAATATGCAACAGTCTCTGAGTTTCTTGTAACAATATCTACCTACATTGATAGGTGAAGTCAATCCAACACTAGTTCTCCACTATCGAAAGCAGAAAATTTTCCATTTAAAACGAACCCCCGCTTACGGATTGTGGTCCCCTAGGGGTCAACCTGGACCACTTTGAGAACCAATGATTTAGTTCCTTAATTCTCTTCATAAGAAACTTCTTCGAATTAAAAAAAAAACAGTAAAAATTAAGTTAATGGCTCCAGTCATTCCAAGGCAGTAAAGACTGTTCTGTCCTTGATCTCTTTGTTTGTATTTTAATTGTAAAAAGATCTTAAAGAACTTCAGTGTAATCATTTCTCTTATGCCTATAATGTTCACCTAACACTCGAAAACCGCGGGACGTACAAATGTGACATTTGACAAAGTGGTAGATATAAGATGTCTGTTAAGAACGGATTTGTCGATAGGGCCAGGTTTTACGCAATTCAATTTTACGCAGACCAAGTCGCGGGGGACACCTAGTAGAATAATATATCTTAAATATACAAGCTTGATTTAAAAGCTTGTGCTAAATGTGGATGCAACAATATCGCATATTAGGTTTTGAACCGGGTCCCTTGAGGATTTCTGACCATACCATCCATCGTTGTGCTATTGGGAATCTAATCACAAGAGAATTAGAGGCCTTCCATACCGTAGATCCCGGATCGACGATGGACCTCAGTATTAGGCTTACGATCCTAAGGCTACCTGATCTTAAGGATATTCCTCAGGCACCTTAAATGGAAAATGTCGAGCTTTTTAATGTCAGCTCTATAGAGGCACCATGTCTCTGCGCCATATAAATGGAAAACCGCCTAAAAATCCTAGACATAAAACGCCAATTACGCAAAGGGAGACCCAAGCCCTCTTACAAATACACATATAACCTCTTCTTCCGACAATAATTTTATAAGTGTAAGTTTTACAATGGATATATTTTACGAATTCCACAACACAAGTTTACTTAGTGTGGAATTGTAGGCACAATTACATAAGTTTTGTTGTAAAATTTATTTGGAATAAAAACATTTCAATACTTTTCATAATTTATTTTCATATTTTTCATATTTTATTCATCATATGATAATTTTTCAAGTTCAGAATAATTTTCCTAATGACTTTTTAGCATGTTCTGTCAACATGGAACATTTCAAGTCTCCATGTATAATACTTTGGAAATGCTAGGAGGGGGGGCCACCTTACGGGCAGACAGACGGTCAGAGCGGAATTATAAGGGTTCCTTGTAGTACAACGGAACCCTAATATACAACATAAATATAAATAAATATATACAGGACTATATGACACACGGACGTCTGTTCCTAAGGTAGACAACTTAATGCCTGTGTGTGTATAACAGGCGTCTGTTAGCTATAACACAGGCATTAAGTTGTCTACCTTAGGAACAGACGTCCGTGTGTCATAGTCCTGTATATATTTACTTCTATTGCCACCATCACCAAGACTGTTCACTTGTCCTACCTAGCTCCGCTCCGTATATATTGCCCTTATTTGTTAGATCATATAATCATTCTTCATCATTGCCAGATAAAATAGTTCTAGACCTTACAATATATTTTCTTCAAAAGGTAACCCACTAGAGAATACACTTCAGTTAATATTGCAATTAACCATCTTAATGGCATCTACAGCCAGCATCAAGAGAGCCACTTTCCAACTGTCTTGAAGTGATTTAGAAGTTTAATTGCTCTCAGTGAGTTAAATTCTTTGACGTTCATATCTATTCATGACTTATGATACTTGTGCCTATTTAGTGCCCAGTGCCTTTTTCTCCACTAACTTCTCATTAACCGACTTCATTTTATGTTTACAGCAGACCAAAATTAGCCAATTCACTTGTAATGGTAAAAGAAACTAGAGAATATTTTTCCGAAAATCTATAAAAAATATTGTGAAATTATGATAAGACAAAAACCTTTTACTGAATTGGATGCAGAACTAGAGAATTCTAGGCATAGAGTCGACATAATTTTTTGCATTGCTCTGATGAGTCCACGTTCTATATTGCTCTCTCTTTTTCTCTCTTTTTTGTGCAGAAATTTCCTGCACAGGACTCGCTCCTTCCAATTTACGACTATTACAATGTATAATGCCTGTAATATAATTAATCAATTATCTCTTTTAAAATATATCTTCATTTATTTAGAACGTGACATAACTAATATGCACGTATCACACGTGATACGTATTAGTTATTTCACGTTCACATAATAATTTTGACCTGTAATTTCTTAGAAGGGAATATTGTAAGCAAATGTTTGTACCTGGAGATACGCTCAACTTAACAGGGTTTCTCCATTAACGAAAATTCAACGGAAAATTATCACGTTATCTTAGATTGCTTTATTCGTTGTTAACTACGTTTGATTATAGTGATATTTATATAAATAATTTAATGCAGTGGGTCCACAACACGTGTCTCTTGGGGCGCATATGGTCCGCGACTGTTTTGTTAATGGGAAACTAGTTCTTGGGGCCCTCTTAAATTGTAAAAGATATGGATGTACGGCGAGCTATGAAGACAGAGTGCCCTTTGAAGTTATCCTTGGAACCCCCCCATTCTCTACAATCTCACGAGTAATTTTACTCAAGGATATTACTCGGGACCTACTGTTTTACGTATCTTCCGAAACAAGGAGGAGGTTGGATATATGAGCGGTTGACTCAAATATCGATCATCGATTAAGTTACGACTATTTCCATAGTGGTTATATGATAATTACGTTGGAATATAGTTCATTAATTGCAGAAGACAGCTGCAAGCCAAGAGTCTATGAGTAGTTTTGGTTTAATAGAATTTTTATTGCGATATTATTTAGGGTTGTCCGTATAATCTTCCTTGTTCCAAATACATATTTTGAATATTGTTTCTGTTTTTCGTATAATATAAATATACGTGTTACGAAACTCTAGTGGCGATGGGCAGGACACTTGGCCAGGTGTGGTAATGGCAGTTGGAGTAAGGCTTTAAGAGTATGGCAACCAGAGAGAAGCAAAAGCCCTCGAGGCAGACCACCAGCAAGATGGGCCAACGACATGAGATTCACAGTAGGTTCACGATTGGCTTAGCTCTCTACGGCTGTGGCGTAAGGGGGAGGAGACCTATACCCAACAGTGGATCAACATAGGTTCAGAATGATGATTGTGATGATGGTGATGATGATGACGCATAAAAGAGCATTACCTGTTTCCCGCGACTTCTTCTGCGTGAGATTGCAGATGTCCTAGACTTCCGTTCTCTGGAATCTGGCCTGGGATGTCTGCTAACAAAAAACTACCTTCCTACCAAATTTCATCATTGTATTTACGTCCCAGTATTTTCCAGATTTCATGTTAGGTGCACATTCATTTATGTAGAACATACTATTTATCTGAACTGTTATTAAAGTTTAGAAACTCAGATCTCTTCTCAAAGGTGTAGGATCAAGTCAATTAAAACTAAGGGCTCTAACCTAAATCAACATTGAACTAAGTGTGCGGATGCTGTTGCGGTGTACTCTTAAATATTCATCTCAGTTGAAAACAAGATTATTTTTAAAATTAACTACAGTCATGTTAGTTTAGGTGTAGTCCAATTATATTAATACTCACCTTTGAAATGCCGACACCGCTGTTATAAATACATACATATGGATAATACACACAGACTCGAGGCGGGAATCGAACCCACGCTCCCGGAGCGGAAGGCAGGATAACAGCCCACTGCGCCACCGGGCCGGTCAAATAATAAATAAATAAATTCGACGTTACAAACAGAAAACGACTCTGGTTAAACAGTTAAATTTAAAAATATTAACAGAATTATATTATTAAAAAGTCGTGGGTGAAGACATTTAGAAGGTATGCAAAATCGTGGTTTTGTAAAATTGATAAAACGTGGTAATGGTAAAATTTAATGGGGAAATCATTTGGCCACAAAAAGTACTAGTTCTATGCATGACAGCTACATATGTTAAAATTGTATACGCGTCACACCAATGTTAACAATAATATTAAATACAATTCTCATCAGAAAAATCTAAACGCCCTGCAAGTTTACGTTTTCTAAGATGTTAATAAGGGTTATCAGCTGAATGTGTATATTTAGGAGTATATGGTAAATGTCGTTTAATATTGAATAATATGAGGTTTTCAAATGTTCTATATTTAAATTAAACTTGCATAGGTTTCGTATTTTGTTTAACGATGTATTTTATCCTATATGGAGTATGAATGAAATTGATAAAACAACACACGTAAATGAAAGAGAAAGCTAAGAAACGTTTATTTAATAACTTGTGTTTCCTCCCTGAGCTATCATCACTGCTTCCATACGGATGTTCATCGATAGAATGAGAGTCACGATCAAATGTTGTGACATTCCATTCCATTCCTCTTGGATTGCATTATGCAGCCGGCAGTGTTCCTGGCCAGGATCTCTTGCACGAATTTGTCTCTTTCATTCATCCCATAGAGATGTTCAAACGGATTTATGTCTGGGTTTCTTGCTGGCCATTTCATAATGGACATACCGAATTCGGTATCACAACCCCGTACCACACTAGCGGGGCAGCCCTAGCTTTGTCGTGCATAAATATGAAATGTTTCCAATAAAATATGCATAGACCATCACGTAAGGCTCAAAACACTGTTCCATGTACCGATGACTATGTAGTGCAGGTAGATGTGAACCAGACTCGAAGACAAGCTCTGTTTTACCGTCGGCGCTGATTGATGAACCGCCAGCATAGCTCACTTCTTCAATGCAACATTGTGCAAATCATTCTCCACCTCTTCTATAGAGGCTTTCCTTCTGTCGTTACCATATAGCATAGTTTTACAGTCATCATAAAAAAGGAATTTGCTCCACTGGAGGTATGACCAATTTAGGTGCTCACGTGCAAAGTTAAGGCACGCTTTTCGAAGGTCTGCAGTTAATTTCTGCTCACTTGCTGGCTTGTACGGTGCCAATTCACGCTCAGAAGTGTCCCGATTCCTGCCAGATCCTGAACGGCGCGTGAATGAACCAGCCTCCTGATAGCGCTTGTAGACTTTATAAACAGACGACATAGATGCAATCTTTCAGGTACAAGATGCTGATTAAGTCTAGAATCATATAATGCCACTACTTGGGCGGCTTCTGCGGGCGAATTATGTTTTAGAAAAAAAACTTTTTCAGATGTCCCAAAGTCACAATAAACAAATAAAGAACAAAAAGTTTTAAGATAAGCGGAAATTTTTAGTTTTCAAACGTACTTCAACTCTAAATACACATTTCACGTTTGTCTCAAAACAATCAATCATTTAATAGGATAACCAAATGAAATTCTGATTTGGAATTTTGAATTTTCGCTTACCAGTGTAATGGCTAAACTACCAGCTATGCAGTCATGGGATTTTTTTCATGGTATGTAAACTCTTTTGTGTTAAATTCCGACCATAAAAATGGAAGTGTTTCTGATGAGAGGTGTAGAACATTCAATAATAACTTCTAGAACTCGTTCTTGGTGGACGGGACTTCGGAAGGACCTGGGTTTGTGCCTCGTTCCTACCTGTTTCATTTACCTGAAATATCCATAGTATTAAAAAAATAACAGGGCAAGTGCGGGTCAGATTCACGCACTAAGGGTTTCGTACTGTCACGTAATACTTCTCCAGGTAATCTTAAAATTTATACTTTTCGTGACATTTCTTTTAATTTAAAAAAGCCACCGCAATTTATAGCTTCTTGTCAAATTACATAATTGGGAATGCCCTTTAAAGGTTTTGACACCTTTTGCGAATGCATGAAAAATGTACACTTACGATTGTCGCTTTCACAGCATCAAAGGCCCGCAGCCCTCAGTATTTGGTTTTAATTTTATCTTTATTCTTCTAATCATTTTTGAGAAAAGGGGCCTGACAGACAGACTGACGGATGGACTACGACGTGATCCTATAAGGGTTTCCTTTGGACGCAGGGAATCCTAATGTATGTATTATTACTTGGGTCACCTACACGCATCACGGACACTTGCCGGCAGCGTGGCATGGATAGTGTTTGGAAACACCTCCCGCAATAGTGTCAGCGTCATTTGCCAACAGCAATCTAAATACAATGGGTGGCCGGGAAACCTCGCACCCGCGCCCGCTCGTGACCCAGAACTAATCTGTTGACACCACTGTCGGCTCCATCAGCGCGACGCGCGACCGACATCCAGCTTTAATGCATACCAATGGGCTATCTAACACTGAAAGAATTTTTCAAATCGTACCAGTAGTTCCTGAGATTAGCGCGTTCAAGCAAACAAATAAACTCTTCAGCTTTATGTATTAGTATAGACATAGACTACAAAAAAACACAAATTAGCACTAACACAGCGTGTCGTTGGATCCCTCGTTGGACACAGTCAAGTTCCAATAATATATAATATGTTTCGTTTCGTCCTTAAAAAATATTACACAATATTTTTTAAGGACGAAAACTGTTTGATTGTGCATTTTTTGAAGTTTTGAAGTTGATCCCTCGTTGTACACGGTTAAGTGCCAGTAATTATAATATGTAATACAACAGCACCATGACTAGGCATCAAATGTGTCTCAGGGTTCCCCACTGAGGTGAGCATCGCTAGCTCACGTAGAGTGTCCTGTAGCCAATCGCAAGAACTAATACTAGGATCACTTGTATATATATATATATATGATGCAGCAAGCCGCGTGATGTTATAAGAAATGCAGGCCACACTGTCTATCACAAGTAATCTACAGCTATGACATGCTACATCGCTTTGTGGTTTCCTTTTTTTTTTTTGGTATCCCTAGCACTAAGCTAAAGGGGCGCCGTTAACTTGAGCGCTCAGCACTACTCGCCAAGGTTTCCCTCACTAAGTATAATTCGAGCTTACGGCAGAACGATATTCATACGAACATCGTTGTAGGCACTGAATACCAACCTCAGTACTCCGGCGGCACAATAGGCAGACGTACATGTTAATGACCGAAGTCACTACGTGATAGAATCCAACAACCGTGTCATCAAGGCACAATTACATAGAAATCAACGCTCGTTCGAATGGTACTCCTAAGTGCACCGTGGAATCGGGAATCAGTTACCAGCTTAGGTATTTCCGAACCGATACGACTTAGGGACTTTCAAGAAAAGAGCATTCTCATTTCTCAAATGCCGGCAATGCACCTGCGAGCCCGCTGGTGTTGCAATTGTCCATGGGCGTCGGTAGTCGTCATCACTTATGTGACTGCCACCTGTGAATGCCGTCTGCTCGTTAGCCCCTTGTTATAAAAAAATGTTTAAATTTTCTATGTACCTTTATTAAAAGCTGATACTTGCATAGTTACAGCTCGAGGTTTAAGTTGAACAACGGATTTTTAATACTATTGTTGAGGTAAATGCTTTATTTAATAAAAAAAATCAACGTAGCGAACAATGAATTACTTGTGAAACATTTGCATATTTATCCGTATAAAATATTGATGGGAATCTTCGGCTCGGCCATTCAGACCCGGGGGTTCGATTCGCGTCGCATTACGGACACCTGTGCGGCGCGTATCGGGAAAAGTCCCTACACTTTCCACGAACCGTAATCTCGGCGGCACACTCGCATCGTAATACTCACCTAATAAATATTTCCCATTCCGAGCGTTCACTATGCTATGTAGGCTATAGGGTGGCCATCTCTAAAAGTTAGCAACCAGGACAGGACCCGCGAAAATCCCGGATTTTTTAGCCCAGAACCCGGACATGCAGGTTTCTTTTTAAACTTAATCAATGCGTCGCACGGGTCATTACTTGAAATTTTTAAGCCAGAACGACGAATGAAACTCCGCCCGGATGCAATCGAAACTAGGACAAACCCGGCGAAACCCGAACGGGTGGCAACCCCATATGTAGGTAACTATTGAAAGTTCGAAAATTGTTATTGGGAAATCCGGACCCAAATATTTTACGTGTCCTTTTATTGCGCGCGCCGCGTGCTCCCGAAGTAAAACCGATTGGTTTTCTCGTTCGACTTATGAATGTAAATTAAAAAACCACCTTTTAAGGTACTTTTTAGGAATGTTGAGGTCAAGTTTAGACCATTAATTTAACATACGTAGATAGATATTATACATGTGAAATAAAAAGTTATTTTTGTAATTATTCGATACAGTATTTTTGGGAGCATCATTTTCCCCAAAAAAAATATTACACAATATTTTTTAAGGACGAAAACTGTTTGGTTGTGCATTTTTTGAAGTTTTGAAGTTGATGGAAACAATATAACACACTGATTTTAACCATTTTAGGTGCTTAAAATACATTATCAAACAAAGTCTAGTACTGTATATGACTATGACATCTTTATGACTTTTACATTTATAGGAACAAAGAACCCTTTTAGTTTCGCTCTGTTCGTCCGTCCGTTCTTCCGCCTGTTCGCCCCCCCTCCCCTAGGATTTTCAAACTATTACTTTTAGAGATTTGAAATTATTATGCTAATAAGACATGCTAAAAACTCACTGGGAAAATTATTTTAAGCGAAGTCACAGGACAGCAACTTTGAAGTTATTTAACAAATACCGTCATCGCGTATCAGATACGGTACCCTTCTATATAAGCGTGTCTTGACACGCTCTTGAAGTTGAAGCCAAAATTTATACGCACTACGGT
>JANCMC010042699.1:0-35809 GCA_024363005.1 Charaxes varanes | reverse complement strand
CCGGTCGCAGCCAGAGCAACTTAACTTAGCGATCGACTCAAATGCCGACCACTGATTAGGCCACGACCTCCTCAATCAAAGTCTTTATCGTGTCACGCTTTTAATCAATGCTAATTCACGCTGACACTAAGGAGGCTCCGCTGTGAGCCCAGCACGAATTTTTCTTCGACTGAAACGATTCGAAAGGTTCGTGCTAGGGCCTCAAGTGAGTATAGAAGGGCGTTAGTAGTAACTCTGGTGTAGTGCGTTCAGTCTAAAAATACACACCCCTCCACTAAAATCCATTACATTAAAGTGTGAAAGTATACATTGATTGCAACGCTTAGTATGTTTGTGCAGCGATTTTATTGTAAACTCAACCACGCATTGGAAGGGCTACTAATCGCGCAATCCGTTTAACGGAGTTTTAGCGCTTTGGAGAGGTGTACATTTTTGGACTGAACGCATTCTATCGCTTAGCCTTTCTTATATAAAAGAGACGTACATATGTTATACATATGTATATGTACATACGTGTCTGATAGTAGGAGAGGCAGCGATGCTAAATTTATACTCACTAGCCTTGTCGGAATCTATTGGATTATTTAGATAAGGTGCAGAAATTAAAAAAAAGAATTTGTTAAGGTAAGGTCATGTTGTCAAGAAAATTAACAGAGTATATGTTTTCCGTAACCCTTAAAAAATTTCATCGAAAACAAAAAAATTGCGGTCTAATATTTGTTGATGTTTTTTCACAACTTTGTGACTTCCCATTTTCTCGTGTGACAATTCGTAATATTATTGAAAACTCACTCATGTCTATGTCATTAACTTACCTTATTTTAAAAAGACCCGTTCGAGTTTTTCTAGGGCTCCAATAAGGAATTCTGCCAATATGATTTTCTGACGCGCTTGAGTATTGCGCCAAATCCCCTCTTGGGCTCCCCTAACACAAGCTTTTTCGTTCAGACATAAGTACAGACGTCGCTCACGCAATCAGTTAACAGAGCGTACTAATTCGTTCCTCACGCAGCCGGTGTAAGGTCATATAACCACTATGTTGCAAATAGCGGTTTTGATTCCCTTTTGAACTGTATTAATATGGGAAATGCGACATAAACGCCCATATCTTTTGATTGCGGGCACTTATAGGATTGATTTTTTTACTGCTATAAGGAACGTCAAACCTCAGTATTTCGTATTAATTTAAACTTCATAGCTCTACGCGTATCTGAGAAAAAGTGTCTTGACAGACGGACAACGAAGCGATCCTATAAGGGTACTTTTTTCTTTTGAAGGTACTGTGCCCATTAATGAAAAAACTAAAAGCTGTGCCTGCGACTTCATCCGCGTAAAATTAGGTAAAAAATTTATTCAATTTAAGCGTGATGATATTATATAGCCTTCCTCGATAAATGGGCTATCTAACACTGAGTGAATTTTCAAATCCGACCGGTGGTTCCGAGATAAGCGCCTTCAAGCAAGCCAACAAACTCTTCAGCTTTATAAAAGAGCATAGATCCTTTTAAGTAATGAAAATAATACCGCATAAGTGGATATAAGATACTTATGAGACCTATGCGCTAGTAACGCTATCTCTGACCGGAATCGCGCGTAAACGTAGGTAATATTAAAACGTCCGTTCCAGACAGCCATTACAAAAATTGGAGTTACCGACATACAAGCTTACCAGATTACTTGTACTCCAAAGCGGGGCATCCTATTGTGAGTTGTGAGTACCTATATACATGACTCAGTGACTCGAGGAACTCCGCAGGCAATGATAATTATAATTTACTAGCTGTAACCCGAGACTTGTATGAATTCAGTGATTTTATTAAATTCTAAGGGTTTTTATGTTTTATGCTGAACCCTAATTGTTTAGCAGAAGGTAGAATAGACTATGTTATTCTTTGTAAAATCAGCTATTTGCTAGTGAAATATTCCAGGAAAAATTCCAAATCGAGCCAGCCGTTTTCGAGATAACCCGGAACAAACAAACAAACAGACAAAAAGGTTTAAAATGTTTTTTTGCTATACGTATCGTCTATTTGCAATTAGTAAAGAAAATAATTTTGACGTTACAAACAGACCCTTCAATTTTATTTACATTAATAGATCACAGACTACTTGGGGGTCATCTGTGGTATAACCTTATTTAAATTTTAATAATGTTATTTGGTTCCGAACTACAAAAAATTGAGAATGTGTAGATATATTTTATTCCAGCTTGAAAGGTAAGACACTTTAGACTCATGGGCAAGTTTCTGAAATCTAAGATTTTTTATTTTACAGGTTTATGGCTCATTTTTCCGCCTCCTTAAATTTACCATCTTAATAGCCACTACACGCGTTTCGATAAATCGTTGCGAAAAAAACTGTATAACTGTACAGTTATACAGTTGTCGCTGTTAAACAGCAATCCTTGCAACAAAACTGTGCAGATTAATCGGTTCATTGCAATGCGTTAAATCATCTGATAGGGGCTAGCGAATCGGTATTTGAGTAAGGGCTTATTCACCAAACGGCAAGTAAAGTATTTAATAGTTAAGAAGTAATGTCTCTTAACGAATGAAAAGACACTTTTTCGTCACTTTAAGTAACAAAAACGATGGGATAAAAAAATTACTTGTAGTTGATGAAAGAAGCCCTAACTCTACTTACGTTGCTGGTTATAAACTCATGCTCTTGCACCCTATTATCAACATTGTGAATACGGATGTAACTATTTAAGCCAATTGCGAATATTAATTTATGTTGTGAATATAATGGGAAGGACTTACGATAAAAATACAGCCAATGTTGAAATATAATAGGGTAAGGAAATGGCAGATAGACAGTACAAAACTCAATACACATGATTCTAAATAAATTTAGAACAACTATAATATTCTTTGCTAATACAATGCCTAATTCCACATTGTTAGCATATATATAATACATATACTGTTATTCAATTATATCCATCAGTCATGCCACTAGTTTCTTCCATAACTAAGGCTGTGTCTTAAAACGTTTAATCTGCCATATCCTTGCTTTATAAGTCAATGGTTGTATTTATTTTTTGATGAGGTATTGTGTATTTGCTTGTTGGAGACTCGGTGATAAGATACTCTTCTTTTTGCAGAAAACTCCGTGTGATAACAAACTACTTTGTAGTATCACTAGCATTTGCTGACATTCTCGTCGCTATGGTTGTCATGCCATTCAACTTTAGTGTCCAATTCTACAACCAATGGATCTTCGGACCCATCATCTGCGACCTGTGGAACTCTTCAGACGTATACTTCACGTCGACATCGATACTGCATCTATGTTGTATATCTGTAGACAGATATTACGCCATAGTAAAACCTTTGAAGTATCCAATAAAAATGACGAAAAAGGTGAGTGTATTTATACCTTCTGCAAAGTATAGAATATAAACAGTAAGTGGTAATGTAGTAGTGGCCAGTATCAACGACTTGTAATTTCTGAGTTGTGCTATCTGGAAAAGACATGTGTATAACGCGATAAAACGAAGAGTTTGCTAGAATACATAAAAAAATCACGGCCTAACGATAGCGCGCAGTATTGTATTGCTGCTGATGGGTAGGAAACAGGAGTTCTTTGGGAAAGGAAGTTAAGAATCATCACCTCGGTAATACCTGTGTTGTTTGCTCTGTTGTTTGTATCGTTTAGAGACCACCAGGCCTTACCCATAGGCAGGCCTTATTGTCGCTTGAGTTACAAAATCACTTAATATTTAAATTTTCATTTCAAATTATATTAGACTAGCTTTAAAGTAATTCTATATTATTATATTCATTCTGACATTGGCTTACTTATTATAACTGTTTCCACAGTAAGAAGTAATATAATCTGTTCAAGTAAAAAAAGTCTTAAAACTAATGTTTGTTTCACTTATTACTAAAGTTTAAGGGTCTTGGTTTCATTCATTTCATGCAAAAAATGCTTAAAGTTTCGGCGAATAAAAATTGTCTCGTAAAAAAGTAAATTATTCAACAGCAATAAAATCTTTTAATTTCCAGTCATGAACTTCGTAAATGTAATAAATTTGTTAATAGGAAAGTTGCCCTTCAAAGGTTTGTTTAAAAGTGTTTGTTCAAGTAATAGTCTACTTAGGTTTAAGTTTTATTCCACGGGATTAAAAGGGTTACTTCGAGAAGGTTAACTTTGTATGAGTTTTAAGCGTTACAAAGGCGAAGAAAGTTTAACAAGACAAATACTGTTGTGAGTTAATGAGTTTTAACAGCAAAAAGCTCTTAAGATGTTTAATCGAATGTTTTCACAACAAAGTCTCCGCTCTCCGTTTATCGAGAAGTTTGTTAAAATAGCTCACGTACTGAGGGACGGGAGATAATAAAACATTTGCCAAACATTTGCCTTACTTTTGCACACTTCTGTACATAAAGATTTGAGACTGATGGCAGATGACAGTATAGACTGGTTTTAATTTTCTGTGGAATGAAATAAACCACCCATGGGCACGAATGCGATCGAGAAATATTTTACACTATCTATCTCTAAAATAAAACGTCTATTTAAATGATGTTCTTTACCCCTATTTTTTTTTAAATGAATACTAAACCAACGCTTTTATGAATTACCCATAAAACGGAGAACGTGTACGCAATAAATAAGGCAGGCCGTTTGCCAAAACCAGGCGGGCGATTAGTCGGGTTACTCGGCCCATCTCACCGATTTTCTACTGTACACAGAGTATAGCTTTACTGCTGCCTCAAAACGATCATTCAAACCACCTTCCGTATAAATGATATTCTGCTTCTATCCTTACATCTACTTCTATGTTATGTACATTAGTACATAAGCATTTAATAAAAAAAGACTCGCTATCATTTTAGAAATGAGTACGGTCTTTTCTTGAATAACTTTCTAAAAAGTGCCTTCCAATGTTTATTTTATGCCCTGCCTTTGATTGTCTTTGATTTGCCTTTGTATAAATATGTAGTTCAGTAATAAATTAAACAGCTTAGGTTTCCGATAGTTTTAGGCTGTGGTACTTCGTTTCGATTCGAGATCTTTTTTTATAAAGATATTATTATTAAAGATAATACCAGCTTCTTATTTCCAGATGGCATTCGTCATGTTAGCTGCTACATGGCTCAGTCCCATCACGATTTCATACGCCCCAATTTTCATGGGATGGTATACTACCAGTTCCCACATACTGACCAGGCCACTAGACAAGTGTGAATTCAAGGTCAACAAGCCGTACGCTGTCATATCCAGCTCCATATCGTTCTGGATACCCTGCACCATCATGGTATTCACGTACCTAGCCATATTCAAGGAAGCGAATCGCCAAGAAAAGGCCCTTCACGCCAGAGCCGGCAACGCTATGCTCATGCATCGTCACTCAAGGGAAGTGGGAGACAAGAATGGAGCGTTACATATCAACGCAAACACCCCAACCAAAGATAAGAACATACTAAAGATGAAGAGGGAACATAAGGCAGCAAGGACTTTGGGAATAATCATGGGAGCCTTCATCCTCTGCTGGCTACCGTTCTTCCTGTTCTACTTGTCCACGTCTCGATGCGACAGCTGCACGTACCCTGAAGTGGTGACCGTTATCATGTTCTGGACTGGCTACTTCAATTCCGCTTTGAACCCGATCATCTACGCGTACTTCAACAGAGACTTTCGGAATGCCTTCAAGAATACGCTCGCTTGCGCATTCTGCAGTTTCTGTCGACGCGGCTCCCATGATTCTGATGCTTTGGACAGATTGGACCGACGAGGTTCGGCCCAGCTCCGGGTGCCTATCCCGAATAGACGAGCATCAGACCTCGCATCGCTCTGAACATCTCCGCATTGTGCAGTGACAGCCGTTTGAAAGGCCTAGTGTCTCAACGAAATCTTACGTAGTTAATTCTGTATGTGAATGATATAGGAACAATGTTACCGTTGTAAATATTCTTTTGGACTTTCCCTACTTCGATGTAGAATTCGTCATTATTCAAGAATTGATATTAATCTCAATGTTTGAAACTTAGTGAACTATAAAATTTGTACGCGTAGGTTGGAAGCGCGTTACGTTTGTCCAATAAAACTATTAGATGCAATCTTAATAAAAGAGCTTTTTCAATTTAACTATTAATACGATTTTCTTTCATGTTTTACCATATATCTTAACATAAAAGAAAATTGTTGTAAAGACTTCAGTTTCTATTACTTTCTTTAGGCTGCATATTCTTTTACTTAATTAATATTACAAGTGTGGCATATAAATTGACGCATATTAATAGTTAAATGCTGCACCTTAAAATTGGAATTGATGTTCAATTGAAGTGAAATGAATGCCAATTTAAAATAAATCAGCATCAATTCCCAGTATCACCGTAATCTACTTTGCGCAACAGCTTTTTAAAATGACTGTTTAATTGAATGGTATCACACAATCGGATTCCGAAATCGTAAATTTGCTTCCGGCGTGACTCGTTTACTTTTTTGCTTAAGTGTGAATCATTATAATATTAAATATATTTTGTAGGATATAACTCTCATTGTAAATAGTTTGTATATAGTAATTATAATTTATGAAGGTATTATAGGCCTAAAATTAAACGTGACTTCACTGGAAGAGGCCAAAGAGATCGTGTAAATAATGAATAGGAAGGAAGGCAAGTTAAAATATATAACTTAAGTGTATTTATTATTAAATTATTGCTACTAATTCTGATTGAACTTCCAAAAATATATAGGTCAATGAAATTAAACTTCCCGTTGGCTAAAGCCACATTTAACAACGTGCGATTAACCGTCAGATTATCTAATTGAAGATTTTTTTTTTATTTCGATCTATAATTTCATTTTATTAAGATCATGTCAATAGTGCTTAGATGTAAGTGAAGTCAAGATAAATCGATACCAAAAAAAATTCCCAATTAAAGAGATGTGAACAGAAAAAAAATCGTAGTCGGTAGATACTACAAAGTTTAATACTTCTGTAATATAAAACTATTAGTCTCATCATTGTTTGGAATAAATTAGTCAATACTCTTGATTGATGTAGTTAAAATGTATTAACTTCTATGAAACCAAACAATAGTTTGTAACTTCAACCTTGTTGTATGAGTCTGTATCTCTTAAATTATACCTAAACAGTAATTTAGGATAAGACTTAATGACGTAGTTACTAAATAGTTTTCGTAATATAGTCAAATACAGCCTTCAGTGAATCTCATAATCTGCATGTATTTATATAACTTAGTCCTGTCATTAACTTATATTGAAAAGGAGTTACGTTCATTAAATGTGGAAATGTGGAAATACCTTTGTATAGAGTTAACAATACAATCTTTGATTCTAATAAGCGATTTAAAGCTCACAAAGCTAACATTTTAAGCCCTTTTAAGTAAATTTTGTTGTAATAAACAAGTTTTCGTTCCGTTTAAATGATTTAGTGTTCATTAAGAGGCAGTTGTATCTCATTTAATATTCATTAATAGCAACGTTTTTGTTTTTAGAACACAGGAGGTGGGAAACTAGCACACATTCTATATATATTTTTGTTTATTATTTAACCTGTAATTAATCAAAACCACAGTTATTAATTGTTAATTTTAAATATGTCTCCCTTAGTTAATTTGTCATTTTTAATCTGTATATTGATTCGTTTGTACTTTTCCGTAAACTTTTATATAATGATTTAACTAATGTCGCTTTTGTTTTTATAAAATTTTAAATTTAAAAGAACTTTACCCACTTTTTCATTATGTAAAATTTTCTCATCTGCCACCCATGGACGTTGCTCAATCACCCAAATATTAAGTATGCAAATATCCCAACCAAAACTTTCCAAGATAGAACAGCCTCCTTACCCTTGGAAAACCGGTAAATTGTAATTTTAATAAAAAACTTTTGTATAGCCCAGCGGCGTTCGAAGTTCTGTATATAAACTTGGAGTAAATTTATAGATGAATTTGTAGGTAATAAATATCTTAAGTAATAATAATTTGTAAGGATTTAAGGGTTAATTTTACAATGTTCTAGTAAGCGGTCGATCGTGTTTTATATTCCTTTAAAATTTTACAGTTTCAGAAAATCTTTTTCTGCTTTCTGCTTTCATTATCCTATATTGCTTTAATTATTTAGAACAATAATTTACGTACAATTTTTTACTTTAGTTGCAAACAATATGCTCTGAATTGTATATGTGTTTTGATATCATACAGCGGTATGATCAAAATGTCACCTGCGTGATGATAAAATGTAAAAAGATATATTTCATCACCACAATGTGATATTCAACATCGATTGTCTAATCAAAGGATTTGACTGGCTTAACATAACATTGTGCAATTGACCTTTAAAAAGTATCATAATATAAACATTAATAGGGAGATATGATAATGATTATGGGGACAAATAACGCTTCAATAGAAAAATCGAGTTTTAAAATAATTGTTGTGCTATTAACTGTAACAGACCGATTAGGATTTTGGTGTGTCAGTGTCGTTTACGATATTTGTAGTTGTTTAAAATACTAACCTTGACTAATCAATGGTTAATCGCGTTTACCGTCTGCGTGGAGACTGGGCCTTATTATTTTTTTATTAAAGATTTGTTGTTACAAATATGCCTTTCTAAATTTTTACGTTTCATTATTGTGTATTTTGTGGCATACGTGATGTTAGAAAGTTTAGTTCAATATTGTGTAAACTTTTAATAGAGTGTTTTGAATCGATCTTCAGATATGGTCAGCGGGCTTTTCAGAGGAGTTGGATAATATTCCTACAAATTTTGTCCTTTCTGCCAACCGTACAAAGACGAGGAGAGACGCTAACTTATAACATAGGAGCTCCACGCTAACTCAAGACCGATTTGCAGACGGTAAAACGTGACATAATGTTTTCTTCGGTGTTTAACTTTATTCCTCATATAAAATATCTGTCTGTCGATGTCCATATAATGTCTATGCTTGAACTCCGCGACCTCGAAATGTATTTACGTGTTTGTCAGGAACTTTTGGAAGTTTCATTCGCTTTGATTGTCATCTAAGGCAATAATAATATAGACTAGAGATCGCCGGCTGGTCAAAATTCGGCCACAAATGTTTATATTTGCGTACCGCTTGCTCGTTTAAAGCTATATATAAGGTTTTTTTTAATGATTTATTATATTTATAATGCCTTTTTTATATAAAACTATAGAAATTGCACATAATCCTCGATACATAAACTATAATGTTGATAAATTTGATTGTCCACCGATAAGCACTATTTTCGTAGAATAGTACCGAAAGATTTTGCTTAACCTATTAATATATAGAATAGAATAGAATGAGACCGCTATACTTTAAAAACCAGTGGTAAATTTTTTCTTCATTCCCAAATTTTGTACAATAATTCATCGGGCTTCTATTAATGGATTTCAAAAAAAAATACCATGTCTTGGAAGATATAGAACCTGACTGTAGAATATAATATTTATCACCAGGAGCAATTTGTTGGCGAATAACGGTCTGTAGATATAAACTTACCTTGTGGCGATCTTCAGTTCTATAATACAAAATAAACAGGATCAAACTAAATTATTCAGGTACCTATTGCTTCTAGTCTGTGGATTCCCTCACTTTATCTAATCTTTAACTTTTCTGTACCCTTGAAAATGTGTAAAAGCATAACATACATACAATCATGTATTGTAAAATAGTCTTGGCAGATTGATGGTGATCATGACTTATAATTATGTAGAGTGATTAAGTATATTCCTCCACTCTTTTTTATTACGTGCCCTTATCAATCTAGACCTACCTAGATCTATTATTATTTAACTTTGGAGAAATTACGTTATCTCAAAAATATTTAGTCTTCTTTGATTGACCCGTTGGCGCAGTTGGCAGCGACACTGCCTTCCGCTCCGTGGGTTGCGGGTTCGATTCCCGCCTTAATCTGGGTGTATGATCTATATGTATGAACTTATATATATCTAATAAAATGTTTGTGTATAACATGCGTCTGTTACCTATAACACAGGCATTACATTGCCTACCTTAGGAACAGATGTTCGTGGGTCGTATAGTCGTATGTCCTTATTATTATTTATTTTCCAACCTATCTCTGTCTAGTACCAGGGTTCAATTAAATTGTAGATCTGACAGTGAGGTGAGTTAAGATGACCGACTGCCGTCTGACGTCATCAATAGAACCCCCCACATTCTCAATAATCTCACAACTAATATCATGCAATGACATTAATCGGGACCCACTGTTTTACGTGCCTTCCGAAACACTGAGAAGGTCGAATATTAGTAAACCAGCGTTAGAATGGATCACCCATCTATTAACCGGCCGCGATAAAAACTACTTAACCTAGCAATCGCCGACCACTGATTAGGCTACAAACTCCTCAACTACACCACAACAACCTGATAAATCTATACTCTATACTAATATGTAAAGCTGAAGACTTTGTTTGTTCGTTTGAACGTGCTTATCTCGGAAACTACGGGTCCGATTTGAAAAATTCTTTCAGTGTTAAATAGCCTATTTATCAAAGAAGGGTATATCAAAGCTAAGTCTATATCATCATGCTAAAATAGATTTTAGTTATTTTATTACCTAATTTTACGCGGACGAATTCGCGGGCATAGCTTGTAGTTACTATATCCCGTAATAGTAAACGTAAATTCTTAACTTATTCATTTAAAATATGAATTTTGTCCCTCACTTGAAAAACATTTGCATATTCCCAAAGTCAATTCAAACTATGAACCGCTAACTTATCGCGTTTCTTCAAAAACGGTCCAACCAACAATGAAATTACCACTGCGCTAAGAGATAGATGCCAAAGGCTGAAGATAAAGCCTGTATTTCCAAAACAAACGCCACTTCATTTGGTAGTTTGGCGCGTGTGAAATAACATATCCATAGCCAATTTTTACCGACTCTATCTCCTATTACAAAGCTCATACAGTTTATTTTACCGTGTATATGAAACTAAAGAGGTTGCACACTGTACTTTCAAAGTGCAACTCTGTCGCACTTCGATGAATAATGCGACTAATGAACGTTTCCATTACAATACTTAGGAAAATTTTAATGCATAGTGGGTGGCGATTCGATAGTTATAGAAATGAAAATTGGCTACTTCAAGTGAGGATTTAGAAGGCGATGTCCAAGAACGGTTAAGTCGTGAACGGCTCCCACGTAAATGGTCGTAACCCCAAATTTCCAGCTTTATAAAAAACTAAATTGTAATACAATCATCGCTACTGAATACATTTTGTATACAATAATTTAATCGTCATTATTGAATATATTTTTGTACAAAAATATATTAAGGTAATGACGATTTTATTTTAATTTACATGTCTGTAACGCCCTACTGTAAAGTTGGGAATTTGGGGTTGCGACAATTTGCGTGGGAGCTATCGAAATCAGAAGTGTCAATTTTTTTAGGAAGGTCTTATTTTGATCAAGCCAAATATTGAGAAAATGTGAATTAATGTTATTCATTTTATAACTTTATCAAGAAGATAAACTTTACTTTTTCTTCCAATACACAGAAAAGCTTATATTTAAATAAGGTACTTAGTAAAATTAAACGAATACAATTGACAAGTAACCAAAAAGGAATCGAATCAAAATGGAACGAATCAAACCCTAAACATATTAGACTATTAAGGCACCCTCTCATAGTACAAGCTATGAGAAGATGAAAGCTATGTGAAATTAGAATATTCGACTTAAATACTCCATGTAATGTTTTCAATTTGCAATTTAGTATTAATTACACTAAATAACGTTTATTAGCATTACAATAACAGTAGATTATTGCACCGAGCGGAAAGTGAGTCATTAATGCACGAGTATGCCAAAGTTCTTTTATTTTAAATAGCATTAACCCGCGGCGTTCTTTTCTTCGTTTTTCATACAAACTTTCAATCCCTTCTCCCGTTCAAATTGCATTTCGCAACAAAAAATAGCCTGTATCCTTCTACAAGGTACAATCTACGTCTACCCCAAGATTCATCAAAATTGGTACAGCTGTTTTGGCGGGAAAACATAACAGACGAAGTTATTTTAACGTATATAATATTCGTAACGATTTTTCGTCCTTTTTTGACGTGCTGACGTCTTATAAATCGATGAACGCCGGCTGCAGGCACAAATAATCATGACTCACTGTCACGTTCCGCTTGAGCCGAGCGTGCAAACGAGAGCGCGGAACAAGCGATAGCAAGGCACGATCGGCCTAAGCGTTCGGCGTTTCGTAAAATTATCGCCCGTAAACCGAATTGACAACCAATTTTTTCTCATTTAAGTTTATTGTACGTGTTTCAATGTGTAACACGGATTGTATAGGATCATAACCACAAGTCAATCAAGCCCCTTTCCAGCAGCTATTGTGCATCGATCATGCGCCGCACATGAACAGCTGAAGACAATGAGCTTAGAGCTGTATACAGTGGCGTGAGTTAAGGCTTTCATTTGCAAACAAAGGTAATCGATCTCGTGCGCCTTAGGCCGATACCGAGACGGTTTGCTTTGAAGGTGGCTTAAACTACGAACATCGTCCGACATGTCCAGCCCAATCGTACTTTAACTTGGCCGCTGTCGTGTCTAATAAAAATATCAAACGCTTCGTCTAAAGACAGCATCATCACTTTCCACCAAGTATAAACAACTTTGTTTACATCGGCCTACGATCAGTATTAATGTTCATTAAGTCAAAGTTCAAAGGTAAGCTAACATTAAGTTCTAAACTGCTTAAGATGATTGGTTAATGTATACGTACACGTTGAGAAAGGATTATCAATAGGGTTGTCATATACCCATTACAAAATAACGTATATTTATTAAATAGCAATTCTTTTTAAACATATATATCGGTGTCACAATGGCTGGCCCGTTGGCGCAGTGGGCAGTAACTCTGTCTTCCGCTCCAGGAGTCGTGGGTACGATTCCCGTCTCGAGTCTGGGTGTATTATAAATATATATATTTCTACGAAGAAAAAATATTTGTGTATAACAGGCGTCTGTTACCTATAACACAGGCATTAAGTTGTCTACCGTAGGAACAGACGGCCGTGTGTCATATAGTCCTGTATATATTCATTATTTATTAATGATGAATCATCGACTGCGTAACATTGTAAACGGCACAAAACCGCTTATAAATACGACCGTACACCATGCGCTTGATCTAGTCCCAGATTCGCTATGACCTGCGTCAATCTCACATCTCATAACACGCGGTGTCCACTTACTCGGCCACACGAGGCACCCGCGGAGTATCTAGCCCTCAATCGAGAGCCCCACCCGGGGCTCCGAGAACGGCTGTGCCTCGGCTCGTCTCAAATCCCATAGTCGTTGATGCTGTGAAAGTCACTTCGATTAACAGCATTACACATTATTAACTACGCGTGGTCATTCTTGTTTGAACCAATAAACGGTGCACACACATTCGGACGTCATAACACTAACCCCCTTTTGTAAAAAATATTTTCAAAGAGTGGTTACGAATTTTTTTCTGAGTCTTCTAGTGGCCCGACTTTTCCGAACACTGGTAGCTTCTAAAGTTTAAAAAAACAGCTTTCTCGATCTTAAGTTCGAGTTTCTTTGTGAAAACCGAATAATTAATAATTTCCCTGATACCGATGACCTTTTTAAAAAACCTTGGAAGATTCGCACCCCAATTACTATAAAAAAAAATTTACAGACCATACCCTTTAGTAGGTGTATTAAATCAACTTGCTGGTATCTATTTTAGGGCTCCGTAGTCCTACTAGCTTTTATAAAAAAAAGCGTAACTAGAGTGTTAACTAGATAATTAGGTATACCTACACTGTTATTAATTTAAACCAAATGAGGTAACAATACAAGGTGGCAACCCTATTAAAGCTAAAGTAAACATTTACTTCAGACATTATAGTATTAATAGTCATTATATAACTTAAACAATGTTAGTGGAAGTCTTAAATATAATATTCATACTATGTAAAGAAACCTAACTTTATACATACCTGTTGCCCTAAGACCTAAACCAGGGGTCGGTAACCTATGGCTCACGAGCCACATGTGTGAAGCAGTGTCTCTTTAGTTCCAGGCGAAAATATGTGATTATCTAATAATACCCTTATTTATGTTGAAAAAACACTACTTATAAGAAAGAAAGAAAGAAAGAAAGAAAGAAAGAAAGAAAGAAAGAAAGAAAGAAAGAAAGAAAAAAAAAGAAAGAAAGAAAGAAAGAAAGAAAGAAAGAAAGAAAGAAAGAAAGAAAGAAAGAAAGAAAGAAAGAAAGAACTTTTGCAGAGGTCGTGGCCTAATCAGTGGTCGGTATTTCAGTCGATCGCTAAGTTAAGTTGCTCTGGCTGCGACCGTTTTATCACAATTAGCTTCATATACCGCTTGTAAATTCCCTTTGTCCAGAACTACGCAAATTGGCCATTTCGTAGTAAATAATAGATATAATGCTGTTAACTGTTTCTGAACAATAGCGCCCGGAGACACCATATTTTAGTGCCTGAATCACTTAATACGAACTTGTTTAATAAACGAGCTTAAACCCAATAGGGTTCATCAATGGGTATGCGGCAACGGGCAGTGCGGAAAAGCCTTGTGACGTCACATGTTAACATTAAAAATTTGACAATAAAACTTGAGACTGCTGTTACATTTAAATATATATCATACGAGCATAAAATTGAAAAATATGTTATGTCACATCAAGGGTTTTGAAAATGTGATAGCCTTCAATTATACGTCAACAGCTTAAAGGTAGAAGGGACCTACCGTAATCTACAAGGTACCCGGTTCAAAGTTTTTAATTAATGCTTAGTAGAAGGGGAAACGAAAACATTAGACATGACTAAAATATAACGTCTTCTAAGAAGAAAAAAATAAATTTAACAATGATAACTTGAACGGAACATTTTTCCTATGTTAATTTAATTTATTTTTATAGTAAGACTTAAAATGAGAGGAAATGGAAGGAAATGAAATTTCCTGCTATTGCGAAACAAAATATTGTAAAATTTATTTTTACTAAACTTCATATTGTACCAGCTGTGCGACTGTTTTTAATAATCTTGGACGATTTGAAGGTCGTAATTTTTTATTCGGCACTATGATTCTTTTGTTATTAAAATTGATGTCACCTACGGTCGGACTTATGTCACATCTTTCGACTAAAAAATGCATTAAGATCGATTTATTCGTTTAGAAGCAACCATGCCACAGACAGACACACGTCCACGTAAAATATTATTAGAGGTAGCGCCACGCTTGCAGCCAGTTGCAGTCCTTTTGTTTTGAATTGGGGCGGCGCGTCCGGGTACCAGTACCTCTTTCTCACATAAGATCGACGTGAAGTGGCGGCAATGCTCTCACGTCAAGTGATGGTATTGTTATCGCGTTTCGAAAGGTTTGCGAGACTGGTCCTGGTGACTTAATCTCGTCATTAAAGGCCGGCAACGCATCTGGTGGCCTTCAGGTGGTGCAGATGTCCATGGGCGTCGGTAGTCACTTATGTGAACCGCCTACTCCTTTGCCCCTTATAACATAAGAAGAATACTCCGTCTTTTTCGTCGGTTAAAACGGTTGTGTAATGACTCGCTTATGTAAAATTGGTTAAACCTGTATTTAATATTATTAATTTAGTTTAAGTTAGTTAACCTTACAAGTGAATAAAAAATATATGTAATTTCATAAATACAATTATAATTCTTAAAGAATTTCTCTATAATGACTATTAAAGCGAGAGTAGAAATTCTAAGCTGTTTAAAATTTTAACCGCGTTTAAACGGGCGCAACACTATAGCTTAATATATTTGAACACTTGTTTAATCCTGCGCGGCACACTCAGTGATCAAACAAGTGTTTTAATATTTGAAGCTATAGTGTGGCACGGGCTTTATAGCTGGGAATTTTCCACCGACTGCACTTCACTCCCCCCACTCTAAGCAATACATGCTGCCTCTTAGTGCCCCCTTACTTTTCAAATGTTCGACGGCTTAATGCAAGGACTCATTGTTTTAAACTTTCAAGAAGTGAAGGATCTTAGGGATTCCACCACGTTGCTCCATTGCGGTTGCGAGTATTTTTAGAGATTCGTAAATTCACAAGGAATCCTTATAGCTTCGTTCTTTCTGTCCTTACGTCCGTCCCATCCATACGTCCGTCCGTCTGTTCGCCCGCAAAGTGGTCATTTTTCAAACTAGATGTAGAGGCTTGAAATATACCATGTTGATATGAAATACTAAAACTCATTACGAAAATTATTTTGAGCGAAATCGGACATCTTCTGAAGCTATTTACCATTATCGTGTATTAAATACGGAACTCTTCTGTATAAGCGCGTGTTGACACGCTTTTGTCCACTGTTTATGATAATTTATTCTTAGAATCTCGGCATAAAAATCTTAATAAATGTTTTAAATGAAAAAAAAATACATAAATTTAAATATATATATTTGATTATTTTAAATTTCTTGTAAATGTATTTTATGTTAATTCGAGGTAGTAGCTGAGTAGCTTAAATTATTTTCATGGACCTTGCTTTCCTATATATAAAGTGGCAAAAGTTTCTGAAATAAAATTGTTCTCCCCATGCGGGCATAGGAGACCGTGTTACGAGACTCAAGTGGCACGATACTTGGTCGTGTTGGATTAAGATAAAATTTAGATGCAAAAGTTTAAAATTTTGATCTGTTCGATCATTAAAATCTTACATGATCTTTCCACTTGAATTCCATATATTCGTTGAGCCTGAAAGATGATTCCATACTGTAAATAACTGTCATTTGTAGTGGTAGGAATACTTTTCTTTTTTCTAAAGATGAATACTAACCTATAGTATTCATTTTTTAAAATTAGCCTTTACTGGTCCAATGCTGGGCAAAGGCATTCCCCTTTTCCAACCACACCTTCCTTTCCTGGCGCATTTAAATCCATTTCTTTCCCGCAAAGGCGTCCAAGTCGTCTCGCCACCTCTTCCTCGGCCTACCTGGTCGTGGGCGGCCACTGGTGAAAGCCCACACCGTCGCGACATTGGCATTGACATTATTAATAATAATAAATTTCTTTATTGTAAAAACCATACAATTATCATTACATTAAGTAGCCCTGACTTCTGAAATAGTTTTTAAAATCGTTTATTGTTGTAATACTAATGGTTAAGAACGAAATTAAGGTTTCTAAAAGCATATCAATTGCTCCCACGTAAATTGTCGTACCTTTTCAATGGAGTGTTACAAAGAACTAACTAAATTGTTATATATTCGTCACTACTTAATATATTTTGTATATGTAATCGACATTATTGAATATGTATTTGTCTACAAAAATTTCGATTTTATTTCAATTAACATGTTCGTAACGAGAGCGTTTTGCGAACTGTAAAGCGGGGAATTTGGGGTTACGACAATTTACGTGGGAGCTATCGAGATATAGACTATAAAAGCTTACTTCCATAAGCAAGACAGTGCTTAAGTTCCGATACCAGTTAATAATTCTATTTCAATTTTCGTTACAGTAATATTTTTTTGAATTTCAGATCAAATATCGTGATGTTTTTATGATTTCTTTATAAATCAGTCAAATGCTGCTATTTTATTTCAGTATTAGTAAGCACACACACGTTACATTTATATTTATTTTTATTATATGCTTTAACTCCGTGATATATCATTCAGGAAATACGATTCCTTCGGGAGCTCAAGTGGCCTGGCGGTCGAGTGCCCCTTTCGGAACCACCGTGCGGATTCAGAGGAGAAAAATGTGTTAGTAAGTAAAAATTATTACCTCTTTTAATACGTGTATTTACGTTTAACACCACATGGTTGTATTTAAATTGGTAATCAAGCATACGACATGCTTGATTACCAATTTAAATGGTAAGTAATCAACATGGCAACATGAGTAATTTATTCGCGCGTGTCAGCTTATCTCCTCCTTAAATATAGAACATCTTTCAACATCTCCCTTCTCTTCACATTAATCTCCTACTATTAAAGGGTTTCTGGAAGAAATCTCTTTTAAGAGATAAGGCATCCTTTGTTCAAAAAATTTTCTGTTACATATTTTTATACTTGTTATGTTGGTACATAAATTGTAAAATAAATAAATAAACATCATTATATTTATAAAGTAAGAATTAAAGATTGTTTATGTATTTTTTTTTTAATAATACGGGTTACTTGTTCTAAGTTAATTACAGTATTTTTCTCAAAATAGTGCGAAATACGTCATGCCATGAAACGAGAATTAACCTATTATTTATAAAGGCTAGAAGTAATATTCTATTTATATTATAAATAAAAAATTGATTCCAATATGTATGTAATCGCATAACTTCTGAACCAGTGCACCAATTTGGATAATTCTTTTTTGTCGCGTTTTTTGTTTTTGTTAGATCAAGATTAGTATGTGTAATGGCTCTCTGTCTCTTTTTTACGGACAATTTTCGAAAATATTGGGATAGGAATGGGACCGGGAACGGGAATATTTTTGTACGTTAGTAGGATTTGGTAATAATAAGTAACCCAACGTTGGGACAGTGTCCTGCCCGATCATTATTTTATTTATTTCGTTACGTTGTCACGTCTGCCGGGTCCTCTAGTATCTAAGAAGATAATTAAAAAATATGGAATGTATATTAAATCAAAGTCCTTATTAAGTGCTCATTTTGTCGGGTAGAAAAAACTTACGCTTAATTGGAGACCTTGTATTGTTAAACACAATGTAAGTAGGGTGGGTCGTAAAACATCATAATGAGTGTAAGCGACTGGCTATGAGAGGCAGTGAACCATTGACGGCACGCAACTCCCGCGGCGTCACCGCACGTCGGGCGCCACACTTTTCTATACCCCCTGAGCCAAAACACGATAATATACTCCGGGCTTTAACTAAATTACATTACGTTATATCGACGCTTCCACGAATAAAGTGGTAACCCATAACCTCTAACTTGACAGGAAAAATAAAAACCGCTACTAATACTTGACGTATTATAGAAGCAATGGTTAATGTATAATATAACAAATGGAAGATAAATTCAAAAATTGTGTGTGCCTTCCGCCTAATAAAATACTATATTCCCCCCTTTAACATGGTAGCTTAATTCCGCATTATAGGAAAACGCGTTGCAAGATTATTCGCGTACAACGCGCTGGTACCAGGGTCCGCTTAGGTTGCAGAGGATGTGGCTGGGGGGCGACTCAAGATGACCGACTGCCATCTGACGTAACCCTCGGAACTCCCACGGTCTGTACCACCTTATGACTAATATCATAAAGTGACATTTATCGGGTGCCACTGTTTTACGTGCCTTCCGAAACACGGAGGATGTCGGATATCAAATATAAACCAGTGATGGAATGGGTAACCCATTTTATCACCCGGTCACAGCCAGAGCTACTTAACCTAGCGCTCACCTCAAATGGCGACCTCTGATAAGCAATGACTTCCTCATTATGGCTAATTATTTTGTAATGTCTAATTTCAGCGGTGAAATTTGGTCGTATGTCAAAGAAACAACGCGAGAAGGTGGAAAACGAGGTCAGGTACTTCCAAGAGCAGCAGACGCGCGCACAAGCTGACGCGGCACCAGATTCGGTCTACGACACCCAGCAGCAGACGCCAAGTTCAAGCGACCAATTCCACGGACACTACAACGGGTAATCTATACATATTATTTAAATTGAAGGATCTGTTTGTAACGTAGAAATCGTTGAAGTAAAACTTCTTTACGCACGATTGATTTTGGCGAGTGAGCTGGTGAAGGCGTGACGCGTGCTTGTTGCGAAAAGTGTGATCGTGCCAGGCGAAGGGAGGTTGAGAGGGAGATATAAGTTAGTGGAGATAGGAACAGAGTTAAGTTTAAATTGTAAAGTTCAACTATACATTTATAAATCATAGATGCAGCTAAAGAAGTTTCACTTCAGCCGTGTGGTCTTATCGGCACTCGTTTTTTATTCCTTTTTTACTAATTGCGTATTAATATATATACGATACATATAGCAAAAACGAAAGTTAAAACATTTTTGTTTGTCTGTCTGTTTGTTCCCGGTAATCTCCGAAACAGCTGGAATCGATTTGGACGAGATTTAGATAGCTAATTTAATAAGGAATAACATAGACTACTTTGTTTATAGCTAAGTAATTAAGGTTTCTCACGATAAAATAAAAACCCTCAAAATTTATCAAAGTTACTAACTTCCTATGACTTTGGCCTCTGAGTATAAAAATAACATCATACTTATAACTTTTATAAAAATTGTGATATATTTCAACACATGTACGTTAAGAAAAGATACGTAAGTAAAGACTTTTAGAAAACTTATATCTTTACTATGACATGACATCTTAACTTCAAGAACGATTCAATTGCATGTAATCAAGCATACTATTATGGGGACAAACTTAATATTGACGCCGCGACTTAAAATTTCAAATATTTCCCGAGTACGGCGCGTAAGATTCAGTTGAGTCCCATGCATTTTTACGCATACCACAAATCCGTTACTAATACATTTTCTCTCTCGTATTATCCACACCGTTACCTACCGACCTTTCCCGTAATACATTACAAACATTCATGTCAGAGTCCGTACCTAACGGGCGTCCGCGACAAACTTGAATGGGTAACGGTACAGCGGGCTGCGACATCTAGCGTTGGGTAGCGGTACTTTGGTTTTTGCGGCCGCCGATAGATGGCGCTCATTGAGGCTGCGCGCCTAACATTAATTTGTATTGATTAGTCTTCCGCGAATGAATGCTAGGAGGCACGAACGCGCTTAAGTAGGTTATAGGTATTCGTAGTTCATAATAATGTGTACTTTCGCGCTCTAATTATTACAATTCGAGAACGAAATTGAAAACATTCCATGTTTACGAATGAATGCTCCAAGAATGCAGTTAGTAATTCTGTATGTTTTTGGTTAATTATTATATATTAAATTTTGGCAGCTTACATTTAATTTAGTTGTTTACACTATTACCAATATATTATTGAAAATATAGATCTTTTAGGAATTGTTCAATTTAAAGAAACAGGGATGATATTTTGGTTAATAATTTTATATCAAGTTAATATATGTACTATGTTATGGTAGAAATCTCAAAACAGATCCATGATATTATGAAACGGCTATTGAAATTTTACGAACTTGTCATTTTGATAAACATATTTTCATTTCAAAGCACTTATTAATTTCAATGTACTTTAACATTTCGGTACACTTTTCCATTTCGATGTACTTATAATTTCGGTACACTTTTTCATTTCAATGCCCTTGCTCCTTACAGGTACCCGGGTTACGGGCCGCCGCTCTCCCCCTACGGCTACAACAACGCCCCGCTCAACTCCAATATGAACATCCAGCCACAGCCCCCCCAGTATGACGTCACAGACTACGCAGACTCTACCACGCCATACGAGCCGAAGCAGGGCGGCTTCTTGGACACTGACTTCATTGGACGCGGTAAGTTGGGCCACATCACCAGTTACTAACGCTGCTTACAAGCAACCCACTAAGTTCAAGATGGTTTCAAACCTCCCTACTAATGTAATAGGTCCTTAGGGGTCGTGCATAAATTACCTGATAGTGGCGATTACATTACAATTTACTTGTTTTTAACGCTTTAGTGTAAATCTGGGAAATTGGGGTTACGACAATTAACGTGAGAGCCGTTGATTACTGTTTGTAGTGGATTTTGCTTCAATCGTCTTAAAGTATGTCACGTTCTGTTATCAGTTGTGTTGAAAAATCAATTGAAGTCAACGTTTTATTATTTTTAGATAAACAATGCCTAAATTGAATGCTTTTATTTAACTTTCAACGTTTGTTTGTTCGGTTGGAATGTTACAACTCAATTTTGGAGCAAATTTATTATCCCGACTGAGATGAAGTTTTGCACACATATGTATATCTGATGACAATGCAATATCATGAGGACATGGAGCTGATATGATGAGGTAGGAAAGTTGCCATAAGAATTCCGTTATAAAATGATATAACCGCATCAATATTGGGCTCGTTAGATTCGTCTTAACGAGTTCTTTGGCTTAATATGGTCCGATATATCATATAAGTTTTAATAACAGCTTTTTTCTTAAAAATTATTAAATGTGAAGTTAAAATTTGGGATTCACATGATCGACCATGTCAATGATATTATGTCTGTAAGTCTCGTTATGGAGTCGACTAAATTAAGTCGAATTTAACCCTACTAAGACACAAGTTTGCGCCTTCACCGCTAAAAAGTCTCCCTTCGTCGTGTCTCCTCGTTTTCGGAACACTCCCCTGGTTACCGCAGCCAGCGTCGGAATACTTGGAGTCGACATATCGAGCGACGTTCAGTTCCGCGGTCACTTCAAAGAGAAGGCTAAGTTAGCCTCTAAGAAGCTTGGCGTCCTCAAACGAGCGAAGCAGTACTTCACGCCAGTCCGTCGCTTGCAACTGTATAAGCCGCAAGTCCGGCCTCACATGGAGTACTGCTGTCACCTTTGGGCGGGGGCGCCACAATGTCCGCTGCTTCCATTTGACTGCATTCAACGTAGAGCGATTCGAATCTTCGGTGTTGCAGTTGTACGTGGGCGTTGGTAGTCACTTAGTTGAGTGCCGGCCGCTTGTTTGCCTTGTTATATAAAAAAAAATGTTCTGACTAGTTGCTATGATCAGTGTCTCAGTAGAAAGGATGCCTCTTGAACTTTTTACATGACCAGAGCGATGTAGAATTCAATTGTTGCGATCTCTTGTTTATCTCCACTTCTTTATTATACTCTTTTTTTTCTCTCTCTATTGTTCTCTTTTCCTTAGTGTAGAAGACCTACGAAAGTTATAACTGGTCCAGGTTAAAATTTTTAACATTGTCTTGTTTTGTGTCAGCCGGAGAGATTACAGCAAAACTGTCATCTTTTACGTTAAATTTAATTAAAATTTAGTGAGTATATAAAATCTTATTGCTTCTTAAATGGCTGCACTTAACAGTAAAATAACGTTTCTTGTTATTTTAGGTTCCTTGGCGGCGTTTTAATATTTAAGTCTGTTTACTTAGGATTGGAATTTATTAGTCACGCCGCTTTATGAAAATTGTGCGTCAGCGGAACTTCACTCTCTGGTGCTCTCTTGTATGTTCCATGAAATCGTGTTTGAGTCTTGCTAACGGTAGTATTAAGCGATACAATATGTACTAAAATTTATAGGTTGCCTTGTGGTTTCTACGTTTTATTTAAATTATATTCTCCGAGTAATTATTCAAAATTATAACTCGCATTTTGTCCAAATCGATTAAACAGTTTTGGAGATAGATATAAAAGGTGTAAAAGACCACAAACTTTGTGATAAGGCTGCATTTAATGTCCTAAATAAAATCACAAATATCATACATTTCGGAAATGAAAAGGTACAAATATTGCCAGCCTCATCTCAGTCTTGAGCGCGCAATGTATCGTGAATATTGGGAAGCAATCGCCAACAAAATGTTGACGCGCAAAACAAGTCAACGACCCGCGCCGCGCTACTCCTGTTATGTACTTCTAAGTTTTATTTACATTGCGGTTTGATGTAAAAATATTGAAGAAATTTATTTCTGATTTAAAATCGCACTGGGACAGATAATAATAATAATATTATACAGTATTCATTTTAAAAAATGATAAAAAAAATTTACATTTCAAGAAGAAGCTGAAGAAAAATTTCATCACTTGGGAGTCTAGAATGATGTACCGAACGTATGGAATATCCGGTACCATGTCTTTTATAACCTGTATGTGATTAGTAAAATAATTTAACTTCTATGTTAAAAGTAGATGCTTTGATCTTATTTTTGGGTATTGACCTTTCCCCGCATTCAGGGTATAAGCTAATAGTCTCTAAAGGAAACTTGCATTAAATCTGGAGACGGTGGGCGAAATTTGATTAATTTTTATTGAAAAACTGTTATATCACGTGTGGGCTGAATTTATTTTAAATCCAATTTGTTGGAAAATAATTATAATACGTAAAAGACCATACCCCCCTAATTTTAACATAAGTCGTGGGTTCGATTCCCTTCTCGAGTCTAGGTGTATTTTCCATATGTATCTATTTATATATTTAAAAAAAGTAGCCAATGTTTTTCCTTATAATTGACGAATTTCTACTAATTACCTCTGCCAAATTTCAAGGTTTTAGCAGAAAAATGATGGTGTCGCATACAAACTTGGGAGAGCCTTTAAACCTTCTTAATTTAGCCGTACCCTTTATAACATAAGCTATATGCCAATTAAAATCTCGTCAAAAGAGTTCCTATCCGTATCTGCAAAAGACAGTCAGGCAAAAATTGTTTAAAGAAGTTATTTAGGGATATTGTTTATACAATTGTAATCACTGTGTCAAATTATAAAATGGCAAATTCAGAGATAATATAGAATAAAGATAATCTAATACGTCATTTATTGAGATTACCGAAGAGTATCCCCTAAAGTGAGTTAATTATATAGGGAATAAAACAGATAATTACGATAATGATAACGCTGTACGTTCGACATCCAAAAATAAATATTAATGTATTTTCCTTAACATAATATTATGTCAGTTGCAAAAGTCCGCGCTGTAAACTAAATTTAGCAAATCAGTGTTAAGTTACACTTTACCGTATGAAATTTTTAAACTCTTCTCTGAAAGCCATCAATAGCCAAGCATTCCTAGTATTATATTATTATGTCACGACGACTTAGGATACAATTTAGTAAGTCTTAGTTAATTGAAATGTAATAGACGTTTATATGGAAATCCAAATTATTCGAGCGCCAGGAGGGAAATGTAGTTAACTAAGTGTTCGGGTAAAACGGTGAGTTTAATTATGACGTCAGATGACTGCTCTACAGACAGATGAATTATAGTCCTGGCGTGACTTAGTCTTTGAATACCTTTAGTTCTATTTAGATAAGAAATCAAGAACCATGGAATACATTTACCTCTGTCTAGTTATTAGTTATTTTTATTGACACGTTATATTGAAGTATACATAAAAAAATTTAGCAGAGTAAAGGCATTACGAGATATCTTGTTCATAAAGTTAAGCTCTTCACTTCAGTAATTACCTTTACCCCTCAGAAAAACACAGTGAGAGTGAGTGATTTATGAGTCACACAATTTTATTTACGTGATTTCATGTCTCTACAGGTGGTTAGAGTTCCGGCAAAGTGCAAGTGAAAAATTTGTAAACGTCTATTCTAAGTACTACTACTGTAGTCATTATAATTTCTTCCAATTAATAGCATAACGCTTGTGTTGAGCTTTTAGGTGCGTCAATAGCCTAGTGGGGAAGTAGATCTCCACGGATTTCAGTCCATACTCATAGCGTCGATATATTGGGGCTAACATACTCCAAAGATAACAATTTAAAGGAATCCCATTACTAAAAATGCTCCAATGGATAATTATGTTTGTTTAAAGTCGTATTACCGCTATCAGCACACAAGTCTGAGTTGATCGATTGCCGTTATCAGCAAACAGCTATCAACATCGCTAGGTATATGTATATCAGCCAATGTCGATATCGTCACAATTTATAATAGGACAACCAATATAAATAACTCATTTTTCAGATTTATATATTGGGACATGAGAGCAAAGATATACCGACTTCCTCTACCTCGTACTTATGTTTTGTTCTACAACGCAATTATGATATGTTGTCAATAGCTAATATAAGTTCTCTTTTAGAATTAATTTCTGAAGACACTATTAGGATCACACCTTTTTTTTTGTGGCAAAAGACTTACGTCAAATCGTCGCAGACGTTAAAGAGTATGAAACACGTGCAAAGATACACAAAATTTTCTTCATTTAACGGCATAAAAATAAGTTGAATAAATTATGGCAATAAAGGTATCTTTAAAAGTGTATATTTATCGGCAAATTGGTAATAGAAAGTCAATATACGTCCGAATAAGTCATTACAGATTATGGTAATACTAAATTGAGTCGTTTAATATTCCCCCTGTGGCTTCGAAAATACCTTGTAACGTTCCCAGACTGATATCTAATCTATATATACATACATAAAAACGAAAGGTCACCTAACACAGAACCTCGAAAATCGCTGGTCGCACAAAAATGAAATTTTGCAAGTAGGTAGTTTACAGTTAGTAGACATCTACTAATTTTTCGATAGGGCGGGATTAAGGAGGTCTTAAGGGCTCTCGGAAGTCACATTTTATGCGGTCGAAGTAGCGGGAAACAGCCAGTAATAATGAGAGATGTTTTCTTTTCTTAAAGAGTATTGAAATTTTTATGTACGCCTTGTTTATTTATAGGAAAATAGAAAAAAAAAATTTGGACCATCCAAAGTGCACGCATCATTAGGATTATATGTTCCACGTGTACACCACACCTCATATCACAAAGCGATATGGGTATACTGTCAGTAAATCAAAATGGAGAATCCTTCGCTCAGTTACTATGGCTAACATGGAAGTCCGAGACATAAATTAGCCTATGTTAAATTATAATATACACACCCACACACATATACGCACGCACACGCACACACTTTTGATTATTATTTTTTATATTTTGTTTACTAGCTAACACTTATTTTATAAATCTAGACACAATATTTTACAGATATTCATCAAAATGGGTTCAGCGGTTTCGGCCTGAAAACTTAACAGAGTTACTCTCACATTTATAATGTTAAGTAGGGACAATGCCGTTAAATCAAGAAAAGTTAAAGTTTAAAACGGACAAGAATAATGTTAACACGTTATGTTAAACTCATATTTAACCTTCCACTTAATCTTCTCTTTCTGTAGCCAACTGTAATAATCTTAGCACATCAAAAGAGATCACAGCTAATGTCTTCAACCGAAATGGCTGTCATAAATTATGGCAGTTTCTTACATGTTCCCACCTCGTGGTTAATTACACGAAGACATCTGTAAAAAGTATATTAACAACACTTATCTAGAAGAGGCGTTTAATCAGAGTCGATCGCTAGGTTAAACAGTTCTTACCGCGGCCGGGTGATAGATGGGTGACCCATTCTTATAATGGTTTTCAAATATCCGATATCAATGGTTCGAAAGACATGTAAAACAGTCAACCCTAGATATATCTAGAAGAGGCGTTTAATTAGTGGTCGGCGTTGCGGTCGATCGGTAGGTTAAGCGGTTCTTACTGCGGCCAGGTGATAGATGAGTGAGCCATTCTAACAGTGGTTTTCAAATCACCGATATTAATGTTTCTAAAGACATGTAAGACAGTGGGTCCCGATTAATGTCACTGAGTGATGTTAGTCGTGAGATGTTGGGGGTTCCGGAGATGACGTCAGTTGGTCATCTTAACTCGCCCCATAGCCATATCCTCTGCAATTTATACGAACTCTGGTACTAAACCGGGACATCGCTAGGCGCCTGGTGGATATTCTTTTTTGTTTTTTATCGATTATCGATTTCACTTCGATAGAGTGTAATCTAACGAAATTCGATTTGTTTTAATCTAATACGTTAAATTGTAAGCAATACATTGAGCTCACAATCTGTTGATAATTTACAATCTCGCGAGATAGTTTACAATTTAACAGTTTTTACAATTTTACAGTTTTCTTCTGTATGTATATATAAATAAAATAACTTCAAGGAACAGAAGTACTTTTATTGTTCTTTTAACTAGAACCAGATCAGCAGAAAACGGATTTATTATAAGATGCTGCTAGCAATATAACAAGATTTTTCAAGATTGAGACATTTTATCTCTCTCCCCAAATTCAAATTAGGTATCACGAATAAATTAAAGTAAATGAATTAATTATATTACAACAAACATCCCTCTTCTTTTATATCACTAGCTGTAACTCGCGACTTTGCCCGCGTGAATTCAATAATTTTATTAAATAAAAATTAAAACTATGCTATCTCTCAAGTTGGTTCAAATTGCATGCGGTGTGCAAATTTGATTAAAATCGATTAAGTAGGTTAGGAGTCCATCGCGGACAAACAACATGACGCGTAATTTATATATTATATTAAAATAGCGGACCCGGCAGATTATGTTCGGCCCGAACGTTGAGCTACTTATTATTTACTTCCTATAGCATCACCGTTCCCGTTCCCGTTCCCGTTCCCGTTCCCGTTCCCGTTCCCGTTCCGTTCCGTTCCTCGTACAAGTTCAAATTGACTCTACATTTTAGATATAAAACTTTTGTATGGGAAAAAGAAAAGGGCTGTTATTAGGGTTTTCCCGGCAATTATTCGATTTTTTCTCGCCGTATAAACCAACGAACATTTAAAAAAAAGAATTGATTAAATTGGTCCAGGAGTTGTTAAGTTATGCGCTTACCAACACTATTTGCGATTCATTTTTATATATATAGATATAACCAGCCATTATTAATAAAGATGAGGTAACTATGTCGTTCACTCAAATTTGAAACGGGAATAGTTTCAAATCTATTTGGGCCAAACCTGTTATATATAGATATGCCTGTCTGTACGTAGTGGCTGTCCAGACAGTTAATGATTTGCAGAAATCATCGGAGTGCATTACGTTGCCAGTTGTTTACAAAACAGTAATGCGTCTGATACTTGCTTAACACGGACTATTGGTGAAATGTTTGCGTATCGTGAATAGTCCAATGTACAATTTCCTACTAGCTGTATTTATTTATGAGGCCTACCAGCAATGAGGTAAAATAACATCCCAGAGATCGCCGTCTTATCCAACAAGTCACCCACAAGTCTTTTGATTTGCTTACCGTAAGCCTATATAAAGCTGTGGAGGTAAAAGGAGGCGGTGGCCCAATCAGTGGTCGGCATTTGAGTCGATCGCTAGGTTAAGTAGCTCTTGCTGCAACCGGGTGATTGATGGGTGACCCATTCTAACACTGGTTTATATTTGATATTCGACCTCCTCTTTTCCTCTGCAACGCGATAGACTCGGCACCCGCACGGTGAATCCATGGAATGCTAATAAATTCGTCACTTCGTCTCAGTTCACAATCTTTCGACAGTTTACAATCTCGGAGATAGATTACAATCTAACGGTTTTTTCAATTTAATTGTGACATATACATAACTTTATATCGCTACTAAGAGACTATCCTTGAGAATCAAATACAAGTGTCCTAAAATTATAACGACTCGTGTGGATGTATTTTATTTATCCGCAAGCTGTCCCTTGGGCCTAAAGAAGGCAAAGAAACTAATATACAACGAGAACAGTTTTATAGCATCAGGGAATATTGTTATACTGAAACAGAGCAAAATCCTATGTTACTTTTTTATATTGCAAGGGTCAAACGAGCAGGCTGTTCACCTACGTGGTTACTTAAGTGGTCGCTGCCCATAGACATCTGGATGAGCAAAAGGCTTGCAGATGCGATACCGTTATCTTTGAAAGACTGGGCTTTAGGCTACCGGGAACTCTCACAAACCCACCGAAACGCGACAACAATACCATCACTTGGCGTGACAGTATTGCCGCCACTTCACGCCGATCTAACGCAAGAAAGAGGTATTGGTACCCGGAAGGGGCGACCCAATTTGGTTGCAGACCAATACGGCTGCAAGCGTGGCGCTCTACCTCTAATAAGAAAATATTTTATTATACAATATTATATGCTTTCTTGTCTAACATTAAGGGGTTTTAATTACAAAATATTTTTGAGCATTAAGCTACCGGGAACTCTCACAAACCCACCGAAACGCGACAACAATACCATCACTTGACGTGACAGTATTGCCGCCACTTCATGCCGATCTAACGCAAGAAAGAGGTATTGGTACCCGGAAGGGGCGACCCAATTTGGTTGCAGAGCAATACGGCTGCAAGCGTGGCGCTACCTCTAATTAGAAAATATTGTATTATACAATATGATATACTTTCTTGTCTAACTAAGGGGTTTTAACTACAAAAGAAAACTGTCTTTAGTTGCAAAAATATTTTGAATTTGGGAAAAACTCAGTATTAAAAATTCAAGACTGGTTGGTATTTCTGAATCCGAGTAAACCAGCAATTACATTTTAGATATTATTCTTATGTATTTTTTATATTTATTTTATATTCTTATGTATCCGTGAATATAACTGAAATATATCTAAAAAGCTGGGCCTATATTGATGAAATTTTTCTCCAGTTCCTTTTTCATTTTCTTTCAACATTAGTGCAAGATCAATTAAGCCCCTAAAAGCAATAGGAAAGGATCAATTTCACAACGAATTAAGGATCAGTTAACAAAGGATTGTAAATCATTAAATCACATAAAGCTATATTGATATCATGAGGAATAGATTAACATTATCAGGTTTAATTTAAACATATAACATTTAAATAGCGGAAAGTTTACACTTCAGAAGCTTCATTGACAGAAACCAAAAGCAATTCATTATGTTAGGCACAACGTCTATATTGTTCATTGAACGAGCAATTGCACCAAGCGATTTTCATTCTTATTATGTGTGCCGTTTGTAACATTGCGGTTTGCACTTATTTTGCGTTGGAATTATTCAGCTGGCGTGTGTAGTTAAGAAGTTTTGTGGTTAGGAACGTTTATTATACGAAGTCTTTATGGGATAAGTTAGGACAAAGTATGATAAATATGCAAAGTAAAATACGACTGTGGATTTAGTTTATATATATTTTCGTTTAATAACAGGTACTTCATCATCCAACTTCAACATAACTATAGTGCATTCATACAATTATAATAAACTAGCGAGCCTGACAGCCGCTGTCTTGCCGCGAACGTTGGGTTCCTTACTATTTACTAAATTCTATTGCCCTATATTACTCCTGGTCTCGTAAACCAGGGGTCGTGAGTTCAAACCTCACAGGAGGCAGTCTAAAATTTTGATTTTTTTTTTCAGTATTAATTTAAGTAGCAGTTTTTAGCACAACTATTAATAATTCTTTTCATATATGTTAGGGATCTTCTCAAGCCTGATAGTGTAGTTCGAGTATTATAAAGTATTGGCTTGGGGATGCGGGCCGTCATCTAGGGATGTAACAGAAGCGTTATACCGGAACCGAAGGTTTTTTGCTTGATTTATCGGAACTGAAATCGGAATAAGAACTGAAAAATAACGTCATACGCATCACTCATCAGTATATCTATATTATCCGTAAAAAGTAAGTAGGTTCATAATAAAAATAATCAAATTTAAAGTTATACAGTTTTATTATACCACAAGAATAAATTTTCCCTCCCTTTGTTTGTTTGGTTGGTTGTGGTTATTGGTTTTGATTTCAATCAAAACCACCTCGTTGAAATGCAAGCTTCATTAGTCTCGAGCGTGTTAAAACACCATTTTGATTATCTCATAACAGAATTTTCCATTTCATATCACGTAACGGGATAATGTTTAAATATTTATATCAATTTAACTAAAATTATCATATGAAATTTGTGCCCTAGGCATGCATTTTCATATCATTATGCATGTTAAAATAATGTTATATTTAGCGTTTAGATAATGCAGTACTATTGTAATGAAATTTTAATATAGTAGATTACCGCACCGAGCGGTAATTAAGTCATAACTGCACGAGCGCTATGTTGGTACCCGAACAAAGGCGAGGGTGTTAAATTAACACGAGTGCAGTAATTATTCACTTCTTTAACTACTGTTTTAAAATATATCTAATCAAAAAAAAAACTAAAGTTAAGAAAAACATAGTCTAATTAATTTTCTTCTCAAACAAATAAAACTTAAAATTATTAAACGTGCGTATATTAATAGAGTTTTTTTCTAAATATTACAAAGGCCAAACGAGCAGGCGGTTCATCACCTAAGTGACTACCGACTTATATGGACATCTGCACCACCAGAAGGCTCACAGAGGCGTGGCCGGCCTTTAAAGAAAAAATTAGGCCACCGGGAACTCTCACAAACCGAACGAAACGTGACAGCAATACCATCACTTGAAGTGACAACATTGCCGCCACTTAACGCCTATCTTATTTGAGAAACAGGTACCCAGACACGCCGGCTCAATTTACCTGCAGACCTCAAGGACTGCAAGCGTGGCGCTACCTCTAATTAGTTATATTAAATAGTAGTAAAGGAAGGGATGGTGTAAAAGGATATAAAGGTTGAGAGAAAGGAGAAAAAGGATGCGAATACTATTGTCACTGACGGTATAGGGGCAGTGATAATAGCAGTTAAGGTAGACCAGGGTCACGTATTTGTAGTGGATCTTACCGGTTATCGAACAGATAAAAAGGAAGATTTCGGCTTCGAGGAAGTCGGCTTTTTAACATTGAATATATAGACCACAATGTTGATGGTCTCACTTTTTTTAACATCTCACTGAAATATGTTAAAAAAATATTCCCGGGCACTGATTTTACAAGTTTTTCTTGCTTCTCGACTAAATATTTTTTTTATAAGCTTTTAAATATCTTTAGCGTGACTTTTTGCGGCAAAAGGTTATTAATAATTTCATTTGCATTTGTTTATAATTTTACTTGAGTTGAATCTATAATTATTTCCATTTTTAAAACTATTCTTGCTCAATATGTAGTAATTAAGTTTTAGTTTAGTACCTAGTATAGAATGCGCTCCATTTATTTTTTTATTTCGGTTTTATTCGGTCAATTTTTTTTCAGTCAGTATCTTTTTGATATGTATGTACATACATCATAATATTATAAACATGGAGACTATAACAAGGAGTAACATCGCTTAAGGGAGAAAAGTTGAAAAAGTGTCCAGCAGTATACAATAAATAACAGTACAATGAATATAAGTACAATAGTAGATGAACTGACCAGTAACAACCTTTAAAATTCACTCTGATGCTGACGTGGCGCCCCCCTTATTTACGCATTTAAACGACATTTTTAATATACAGAGATGTTACTATTTATTATAGCATCCGTGATCTTAAATGAAACGTAATGGAAGACATTAAATCTCCTCTGTGGTAAATTTATATAAATATATGTTTGTTAAACAGTGCCGTAATAAAAGTTACAAACAACATTAAATCATTCTGTTGGTTCTAAACAGTAAAGGTGTATTTTCTTATCGGTTATGAAGTGAGTAATGAATGTCCTTAAGTAATTAAAATTTATAAAAGGGTCCATTGCTCATGAAAATCTTTATTTTAATTTTACATCTTTTTCTTTCTATATAACCAAGGGAAACTTTTAAAAAAAAATCGCGAGTCGAATATTAATAAGAATAAAAACGTCTTAGTCGTAGATAAATAAAAAGAACTTCTCTTTGGATGGTGAAATAATAACTTTTTAATCAATTCGTTTCAGGACGAGCGTGCCACGTTTAAAAAACGAGTAATTAATAAAAATGAAAACGACCCATGAATATTAATTTTTTCAGAGGGACAAAAGACCTGTCTTATATCCTGGAATGAATGGGGGTCGTCTGTTACAAATTGATTTGTTTGCCTTTGAATTGTACCGCGTGTATCATAATGTTGGCATACATATGTACCTGTATTTGACTTCGTAATAAATCACAATGACATACGTTTGTTTTTTTTTTAAAAGATCTTAAACGCGGACAAATTTGTACTGAACACAGTTTTTAAATAGTTACATTTTGCACTAGCAGTAATATAGATATTTTCTAATCCCGGAGCCACAGCTTTATTTGAATGATCATTTCAGTGATCATGTAGTGTGGCCAGGGACTTTGTGTAACTACACTAAGTTTTATAGAACTTTGTAGACTTCAAGGACAAAAATGTACAAACACTTTGAGCTATGCCTGGCTCCGGCATAATAAAAATATATATGATTTTGGAGTTAGTTTAAAACCTTACCATCATCAAAGGGAAAGGTGGAACAAAAAGTTAAAAAAAATATATATCATGTTAGTAATTGACCACCTGTTAGTAGCATTGTGTGTTTGATCAGGCCGTTGAGGTCCACTGATAGTCATCGACTGAGATTACTGCATCATTCATAAGCTTTTTGAGTTGTTTAAGCCAGTGCTAATGAGGGTATATGAAGGATTAATATCGATATCAAGAGGATTATTATGTGAATAATTGTGCTGGGATGAAACTGACCTTTCATCGTAACTGGTAATTACTGCTATAATATACGTTCTGGATTGTTGCGTTCATAATCTGTATTAGTAATTGAAGCCAACGCTGGCAAAGGCACGTAAGAGATTAATATCAAAAGCAAGATAATTGTTTTGATAATCATTATTCTTCCAGCGGAATAAAACGGACCTTTTTAAAAACAGGGAAATATGTTTATTTTGTGCGCTTAAGTGTTCTGCATTATAACGTTCATAAGGCTATAAAGTAATTAAAGCGAGCGCTAATAAGAGGCACTCAATGCATTAAAATAAACATGACAGAATCTATAGTGCATTATTGCACCATAAAGTGAGGGTACCAAATTAACACGAGTGCATTAATTACACACTTCAGCAAGATGCGAAATCTGCTTTTTTTTTCAATTACACCCCTGTCTATTTTAATTTTTTTAAAGTTTTCTTGCTAAATATAAAGTATCAATGTTTTACAATGGGATAGAATGCGCGCCATTTTGTTTTTTTTCACCAAGTCGGTTTTATTCAGTCATTGGGATACATTAAACCTTTGTGGTTTTATATAGAAATAAAAAACAGTGCAGTTTACGGTTCTAAGCGGAAAATACGTCCTTTGTGATCATTTTTGTAGTCATTAATGATGAGATTACCGCGTAGTTGGGAGAAAAGTTATTATATTGCCCGACACGAGTGTCTGACAATGATTTTTATTTTACATTCTCAAATTGGGTTACGTTGCATCGTTTTAAGCTTTTAAAGTAATTTAAGCCAACGCTAATAGGGCACTCGATGTACTAAAATTGAATATAATGAAGTTTTCGTGTTAATTGAAGGGAAAAACAGACCTCTTTATCGCCTGGGAATCATATTTACTTTGTTCACAAAAAGTATCTACACAGTTTATGCAATTAATAAAGTAATTTAAGCCAACGTTAACATGAACACTCGATGTACTTAAATGGAATACGATATATTATCTTGTTAATCGATGCGGTATAAATGTATTGTTAGCCTAAAACAGCCAACCCGCTTATCTCTATTGAACCGTTGAAGTCATCGGAGCGTGCTGCGTGGCCCACCGCCGCCATCGGGGGTAACATGAAAATGTCACATTTTCACATCACGTAGTTAACCTTATACGGCCCTTTTTCCCGCCTGCTGATAAACTGGCTGATAGCCTCTCCGAAATATTCTCGGTATATATGATAATATTTTTGTTTCATTATCGCGTGTTTATTTATGTAGGTGCATGCTCTCGCCGCAAACTGCGACGTCGCGCGTTGGATTAAATGATTAAAAACTATTGCCGTAGGCAAATTTGTAGCAAATATTTCACGATGGTTTTACTCCTAAATAATGGCATAAAATGTTGTTTCTTTTAATAATAAATCCCAGCAGTATTATAAACGCGAAAGTTTGTACGCGTATACATTTCTGGATGTGGGCGATTCTCACAGTTCGTGCAAATTTCATGAAATTATTGAGAAAAACTTTACTGCCAAATGCTTTAGTTTTATATTTTATATCAATAATATACAGATAATTCTTCAACGTTATGGTTGTTTTTGATGAAAATTCATCACATTTAAAAACAGCATAAGACGGTAATATCCCTCTCATTATCGTCTCATGTTCTCATTGCCGTCATGTATTATTAAGGGAAGAAATTATTTGGAGTTAATTTTTTTATATTTATAACACATGACTTCGCTCTTGAGGGTTTTACTTTGCGCAGAACCCTATTTTTAAAAGAGAAGTAGCCTGTGTGTTACCAGTGAAAGTCCGTCTCGGACCTATGCCAACTGTGCCACCCATACCACCTATGCCACCTATGCCACCTATG
>JANCMC010042692.1:0-31289 GCA_024363005.1 Charaxes varanes | reverse complement strand
ATTTTTTGTATTTTTAAATAATCTTTCTATTTTTTCTTCATTTCTTATCTATTAAACCATTCCAGAAATAAAAGGAGGGAAAAAAAAAAAAAACCGTGGGACGTATAAAGGTGAAATTTGGAAGAGAGGTAGTTTTTATTTAGTGGAATAGCCTAGCTCTTAATAAAAATTTATAATTAATATTTTCTAAAAATATAGCGTGTAAGTTTTAATTTTTAAGCGAAGTTAAATTTATATTACATTAAAAAGATTATGTTGTAAAGTATAAGGTAATAAGCAGCCATATAGCCAAAATATGATAATATACGTAAATTATTGTTGTTTTCTTTTTTATAGTAATAAACCTATAAGATTATTATTAAATTTAACATATTCGTGTAACAATTATTTTATGAAAATGAGCTTTTTTTTTTAATAAAGGTTGGTTAAAATAGGAGGGAAGCAGCCTTGCTAAATTGGTAGTCACTGTAGCGTTGTCAGGATCTATTGGATTCCGTAGATTAGGTGCAGAAACGAAAAAAAAGGGGTGTTAAGAAAAGATCGTGTTGTCAATAACGCCTGGAGCGTGGTTTAATGGAGACCCTGATGGTTATAGCTACATTGCAATCCACAGGGGATTTCATTAAAAATTAATAATAATTGTGCTCGAATATTTCTTGGTGATGTTTTTTTGTCATGCTTAATTCGTCAGATTATTGAAATATAAAATTATATCCGCGTTTGAGTTTTTCTAAGGGTCCTATAGGGGTCCAATAACGGATCCCCATATATTTAAGAGTTAATTTCTGGTAGGGGTACATTACAGGACGCGAAGATTCTTCCTGTATGGTGCTCTGACGCACTCGAGTTTTGCGCAAAATCCTCTCTAAGGCTCCCATACCATATAAAATATATATGAAATAGGTACTTTAAACATTCTTGGTATTAAAATAAACTTTAGCTTAAATTCTTAAGTATGCTATATAGCATAGTTAAGAATTTACATTTAACAAAACTTTAATATTTTTGTTGACACAAATACGCGGAAACTTTTTATTTACATGGATAATTTAGTTCTCAATGTAATTTTGCAAAAATAGAAGTGTCTTTGTTTAAAAGAGCGTCATGTTTTTTGCTTTTGTATCATATTGCAAGTAGAGATAATACTTTGAAACGATTTCCTCATTCTACTGGATATGCACAATGGTTGGTTGTAAACTATGCTCATGGATTCATTGTAAACACGTGTACAAAGCCGTACATGTGTTTTTAACCATCAACGAATGTAAATATCATCTTATATATATGTTAAATGATATACATCATTAAACATATAATTAGCTATGTAAATTACTTCGAGTTCGCAACGTTCCTGCGTTTCACTGGAGTACTAGGAAAAGTCAGCTAAGCTGAAGTGGGTATGTGCTGGGCATGTGGCAAGAATGCACCCGCAAAGATGGGCCAATGGCTATGTAAATCACTTCGAGTTTGCAACGTTCCTGCGTTCCATCACTGGAGTAATGGGGGAAAAGTCAGCTAAGCTGAAGTCGTTATGTGCTGGACATGCGGCAAGAATGGACCCGCAAAGATGGGCCAGTGGCTATGTAAATCACTTCGAGTTTGCAACGTTCCTGCGTTCCCTCACTGGAGTAATGTGGGGAACACTTGCGTATTAAAAACTTTAGGCAAAGAGGTTTAAAGAAAACCTTGATCTAATTATGTAACAAGAAGTTAACAATAAAAATAATATTACATAAACTTTAGCGTATTACCACTATTACATACTAGTTGAGATTAGCACGTTCAAGTAAACAAACAAATTATTTAGCTTTATATATTAGTATAGAGTATAGATATACCGTAGAAGGATAATTCGTAATGAATCAAGTAGAAAATACGCCACGAATAAACAGTCTTCATCGGGACAGGCGTGGTCACAGACTACTGACGTCACTACTGGGTAGGGACGTACTAATTAATTCTAATTAACCTTCTCTAAGAACCACATTGTTCTAGCGAGTCTGGCCTCGCGGGAGGTATTCCTAGAATTAAGACTTTATCGGTTGAGTGAACTGGATTAACAATTTCTTTTCTTCTACCGGCAATTATTTTAACACCTCATCTATGCATATAAATTGGAGGGTCTGTTTGTAAAGTAATGAAATGAAATGAAATGAAACTTTATTTAAGAATTATGCTACAGTCGAAATTATTTTTTTACTAATTGCTATATTGACTAAATGAATACGATACCTGTAACAAAAATGTAAGTTAAAACATTTTCGACTGTCATCTCACGGTCTGTCCGTCTGTTAGTACCGGGCAATCTCCGAAACGGCTGCACCGATTTGGATGGGATTTTCAATGATAGATAGCTGATTTTACAGGAAATAACATAGGCTAAATAATGAAGCTCTTACCTACATATTTAGGGTGCCGCGCAAAAAAAATAAAAATCCTCAAAGTTGATTGACGCATAGGAAGTCGCGAAGTAAATGTGAAATTTTATTATAGATCGTATTTGACTATAAAAACGTAGCAAACAAACAAATAGACAATCTCGAATCCTCGTCTTATGTTATATATTTCTCGTTAGTCATGTACTGTTATCTGTTATGTATACTATGTAACCCTACTAACTATGTAAATCTACTTGCAAAATGTTGGCAGAATAATAACGAGTGCTAACAAACTCCTTGATTACAAAAGCAAATTCTTAGTTCGGAAATAATGATGTTTATTTAAACAATTTGACGCGCGAATTTACAGATCCTAGGAAAACCCGCAACTAAATTTTTTATACAGATTTATTTGCAATCATATGATAAATGTTCACACCCACATCACATTTTCCCATTAACTTCCAAACGTAATTTCACCGGATATGTTAATCTCTTAAAAATATTTAAAAACTGATGGTTTGGGAGCCCGAGAGGGGACCTTCTGTAATCGAGTTCACACCTAGTCCGTTGTAACTGGAGTTCAATTATCCTATATCACTTTTACAGCCACAGACAAAACAGTTCTGTACCTTCTTTTCTCCTTTTTGTCGGATGATTTTCTTTTTTGTTGCTTGTCTTGTAGCTCTTGATGAGTTAACTGTTATTAAGTAATGATAGATCATTGGAAGCCGTTGAAATTTTGGGTGCAATATCAAGTTTTGTTAATACTAAAGCTTCATTTAAACTTAATTGTTGACCAATTTTTGTTAGTCGACTAAAAGAGTAAGGAGCGGCGATTACGTATATTTAGTAGTTATTTATTGTTTCATTAATAATTAAAGCCTGTGTAGGTCGTGTTCAAACTAAACATCTTTATAGATTCCAGCCTGCCCTTCTACAAGATGAGCTATCGAGGCTTTATTAAAAGGTGGTGGTGGTAAGTGGCATTGAAAGTACTCTTCGCGAATAACCATCACCTTACTTATGAAAAATTCATAAGAAATTTTAACTGCATTCGTTTCTTGGAAAGTGACTACATTTCCGCGCAGTGAGTATGTGAACTAACGTGGAAATGTTCAAACTTCGCAACCGAATCCGATTAAAAATGAAACGCTGAGTCTTCTCTTAGGCAAAAATGACTTCATACGAGTATTTGAACCGGGTATGAGTATCATGGACATAAATAACTTTTGTATGTAGTTCATAGTGTTTGATTCTTGCTCGGATGAAGGTAGAAAATAAAAATCTCACTGCACTAATTTGATATCTACCTTCATTTCAAATGACGCGTGTCCACTTTTCTCCGTTTGCTATATTATAGTTGAGGAAGTAAAAAGGTATCTGGAGTGATTAGTTCAAATTTCAGTTATTATTTACAGACTATAAAGTTACCTATTTCAGCTTTAATCTTAACATATACTAGCTGTTTTCCGCGACTTCGTCTTTGTAAAGTTGCGAGGGCCTTTAGGCCTCTTTAATCTGGCCCTATTAAAAAATCCTTTCCTAGCGGATGTCTACTAAATATTAACTTACCTCCATGCCAAATTTTATCAGTGTACGTCCCGCGGTTTTTGAGATGTTTTTTAGGTGTTAGGTGACGTTTCGCTTTTATATAATACAGACTAGCGGTCCGCTAGTCTATTATACGTCGGTTGGTAGACGGTGTCCTGCTCGCACCTTAGGTTAGTTACTTATTACCACATTCTATTATCCTATAATAATTAATATTACTCCCGTTCCGTTTATTTAATACAGTAGTTAAGTATAATTAAATTTTCTAATTTTCCGCACAATTTTCTTAATTTTTTCTTTCATAAGAACCTTTTCCTGTAAATAACAAACACAATTAAAAAAAATAGCGAAATCGGTCCAGCCGTTCACGCGTGATGCCGTCACTAAGGGAAATAGATATTCATTTTTATATAATAAATAGGTTTCTCTGAGAAAACTGTATATACATAATTCAAATGTCCTCAAATACTTTCGAAAAATCAATAGACTGTAACTTTGAATCGCTTACAAAGTCGAACATAATGGATAATCTGAAAACCTTGTATAGAATGCTCTATTTTTATATTTTGTACGAAAATATTAATTCTGTGACATATCTGTTACTCGTAAGATTAAAATGTAGGCCAGCATAATAACTATGTGTTATGTAATGTGTATTAGTTGTCATGACAACAGTGGCTGTAAGTCGATATTCGTGTTGACAGTGACTAAGGAAATATACTCCTTCTGGTAAGGTAAGTATAAACTTGAAATATTCTCTGCCAAATAGTACCTGTACTTATACCTTGAAAGTTTTTTCTTTTTAACAAAATAAAATTGTACACATACATATTTATGTCTATAGATTTATTGTAAAGAATGTGTGATAAGGCGATTCACATCGGACGAGCGAATGCTCTTTCTGCCCCAACTCTATAAAATTCTTTTAGACGACGAGCATGTTTTCGTTGTTCTGTTTGCGTTCACAATGATTGTAATTCTTATTCAAATTTTTTGCTCGTCGATATTTTGGCGTAAAAGTTCATTCTTGGGAACGAGCTGTTTGTGTTTACCCTAAAAGTTTGAGAAAGAATGCTCTTGTTCCAACTCGGGACTCTATGCTCGTTTAGTCTTTACCCACCGGTATACGGTATTTAATTCTTGCGATAACTGAGATTATGCACACTGTACATCTGATAATTATGAACTACACTAGGGTGCAATTAAGTACGCACATGAATTTTTTTTAATTTTTGTATTTCTTTTATAAAAAAAATCCATTTTTTTTAATGTGGGATTAAAGGTCATTTTAAATACCTATCCGGAGGATAATCATTAATCTCATATTTTAAAAAAATGTATTATTTTTAATTAAAAAAAATATATTTTATAAAAAAGTTGTCATGTGAGATTTTATTGCATCTGAGTGAAGATTTATATTTAGAATTTATTCAGGTAGATTCAGAAAGTTGTTTGTTTTTTTCGGTTTTTTTTTTTCAAATATATTTGTACGTAAGAGTAGAGTAACATTATGTTCTAGTAAAGCAATATATTGAGGAAATGTAGGTTTTTGGTTTTTTTTTTTGAATAGTTGTATTCTTATCAGAATTTTGGTTTCTTTATAATGAATTAGCAGACAAAGCGAATATCTTTCTTATCTTCTCGCTAAGTTTATTAAACAATAATATGTTTTCAAATCAAATATCTTTATTGATAATTTGGGTTTTTACATAAGGTCTTATAGCTAAAAGGTACAGCCAAATTCCGCTTATAACGTGCAACATAATATGTGTTAATAAAGAAGATCTTAATTAAACAGTTATTTATATAAAAATCGGTACAATAAAACAATTATAAAAAAGGAAAGTTAACAAACGAACGAAGGAAGTTTTCGCCTGAAACTAATGTTTCTATAGTGGACTTCCGACTTCAAACTCGTTGTTGGCCAAATTTTTGGCATTCATTTTTGTCTGGCCATTTCATTAAGAAAATTAGAAAGTTCTCCTAAAAATTTGAATTAAATTTATTCAGATTTATTGCTACATTTTTCGAAATACTTTTGTTTGTGAATAAGTTAGGAAAAACTTTAATGAAAAAAAATCTTAACAAGATAGATTCTATCTTCATTCTTATTCTTTTATTAAACATTATGCATTTAGTCGTTGTCTTAGAAATGTAAATGTAATTAATTTAAAATATTAAAAAATTCTAAATCATTTATTTCGTACAAGGATCCACATTACATAAAATGACATAAAATTAAAGTAGAGGAATAAATTATAATCACATAGTAAACATTTCACTTACTTATTATTGTTAATTTTTGTTTTTTAATTATTTTTGACACTGTATTGATTTTTGTCTTTAAATTTTAATTATTCAATGTAAAAAAATAATTAAAAATTGTTTAATATGGGTGTACTTTACCTGAAATAAATGAATTTATTATTATAAACTATTTTCGTAATTATTTTGTGTAAACTAAATCTAAACAAATTAACAATGAAAATTTATAGAGACAAAGGTTTTTCGGTTTATTAATACGTCCGCTCGTGTTTCTTTCGGTGCGTGAACCTTTTGTAGGGGTCGTATAAGGCAGGAAGAGGTGAGTGGCCGCTAGCTGGTACGGAGTGGTGCGGATCGATCGATCCTTAAAACCCTCCTGTCGTGTGTCACTCATCAATGAACCCTGCGATCTGTTATCAGACAATTAAACTTATAAAACCAAACTCTATGATACCGTTGAATGAGATTGTCTTCTTGAATATTTCTTCCTTGTTCCTCCATCGTGTTTCGTAAGGCACGTGAAACAGTGGGTCCCGATTAATGTCATTGAGTGATTTTATTCGCGAGATTGTGGTCTTCCCGGAGACGACGTCAGACAGCAGTTGGTCACTATAACTCGCCAAATCCTTTGAAATTTTTGCGGACCCCGTTATTAGATTGTTATAATGCAAGGTAAAAGAAGAAGTTTGGCTGGCTGATGAGAGTTGCCTGATGAGAATTGTCTGAATCATATTATATAATGATAAAATGGGCAAATAAAGACTTACTGTTTAGCGGAAAATCACGAAAAACTGATTTTTGTGACCTTTGACCTTGAAAATCTAAACCCGCAATAATAGTTACGATTATCACTTACAAGACGACATTTGTATTCAGCTAGTTGCGTTCGATTTTTCGATGAAATGCTTAGATAACTGAACTGTAAAAGTCATAGAGCCGATATGAGTTTGATCTGAGCGATGAAAATTTTTTTTGTTCTTATACATCCATTTTGGAAGTCTATAAAATATGGAAAAACTAGATATTACCCGCGACTTTGTCCGCATCAAATACAAAAATGTTTTTCAATTTTGTTACAGTTATTTTTTTGTTAAGCACAAGCAAAATAACTTTTACATGGTTGTACGGTATATTTGGAGTGAGATCATGCAATAACGCGAGTTAAGCCAGTTTGTTAGTTTGTAATAAATATTTCAGTAAAGTTAGTTTGTTATAAATATTTTTCCCCTAATATGTTCATCAAAAAGTATTTTGATTACTGAACTACGCAAATGGGCAGTAAAAGTTTCCGCATATTCTATTGTAGTGTGTGACAATTTTATGAGATATTATATAAAGAGAACTTTTCCAGTGCTTACTATGTCTTCTACGTATGATATTTGTTTATATAGGTTTTGTTGTGTAACTTTGAGCAGATGCTTAAACTTTTAAATAATATTTATTATACTATAAATATTGATTTGTTACATTTGTCAATATCTATATTTTAAATGAATAAAATTTGTCATTGACCCTACCAGTAACTTCCAGTTAGATTTCATAAATCTGTACATATAAAAATGAATCGTTGAATGTGCTGCTAAGCGCAAATCTCGAGAATAGCTGAACCGATTTCGCTAATTCATTTTTTACAATATACCTTGAAGTACGAGGATGGTTCTTACAAAAAGAAAAATTTTAAAAACAACAATTTTATATACTCCTATACAAAGGAATTGTAGTCATTCTTAAAAATCAATTTGAACTTTAATACCATACCATAAAGTTCAAGTGTTAGTTGAGAAGTTCAGAGAAGGAAAAACAATTGAGTGACGTTAGTATCGTATAAATACTGATGTCAATACTGGTCAAGATTTATAGGATGGTAACATTAGTCAAACACGAATTGTCTGTAACTGGAACGGGGATAATATAGGGTAATAGAAGCAAATAGTAAGTAGCCCATCGTTCGGGCAGGACGTCGCCTACCAGGTCCGCTAGTCCAAAAATGATTTAACAAAATGGCATTTCTTTCTTGTAGCAATCTCTCCTTATATATTTTAATTCGTTACACTTTTAAAAAGGATGTAGAGAAAATTTTTATTGCGCATAATTTAGCCACGGGATATGTCTTTTTGTTTAGAGTAGTGGGAGAGGAGCCGCCGCGTCGAGGGTGCTCCGCAGAAGTGGGAGCGCCGTGCTCCACATGCTTCGTAAAGCGCTCCTTATTATATTTTAAATCATGCAAAGGAGCGTTACTTCTCTCATTCGTACCAACAATTTTTTTTTTTATTGTAACAAGCTACAAAATTGTAAATTTTTGATAATAAGTTATGTTACACATTATCTGTTATTAGCTGTGTTTTTTTTATCAAAAAGTTTATTTTAATAAAACTCAAACTATAAATTTTAGAAAATAAAATAAAGTTATGAAGTCTTTATAGGTCACCGGAAAAAGCACCGACTGAAACGAAAACGTGGGGTACTTCGTTCAAATAGCGACCTAGTGCCCACTGTCATTTATGTAATCTTTTAAAAAAAGGATTTGGAAGAGTTATAGCAATATTGAATATTATGTATTAATCTTAGCAACATAATTCTATTTTAAACGAGAATTTGAATTGTCGAGAAGGTAAATTTGGAATATTTTTATACTGATATACGCAATCTTTGCAAAATTTAATTTGAATAAAATTTTTATGTGACTAAGACAGTAAGTGCACATACGGCCCGACTGATGATAGAAAGCAACGGTAGCCAATACACGGTTACAAATACTTCAGGTTACATAACACAGACTCTTGTGAAACAGTACGTTATAGTCTGAAACTAACTTATTTAAGGGTGGAAACTTTGCCACATACTGTTAATACCTGACTATAAATATAATGTTTGAATGTTATATAGTTTTATTTTAGCACATAACTAATATACTGTCTGAATGTTAGAAAATAAATAAAACCTTAAAACTTGACGTTCAAGTATCCGTATATTCTATACTTTAACGCAATTCCGCAGTACTCGCGCCCTCACTTCCAGCAACCAAATGTTCGTAGGCATTGTATCTAGGTTTGAAAGTAATATATAAAAGTCTCTCTGTAACTAGGTACAAATTCACAATAAATAAACCTTCAGGAGCCTATTATTATACCAAAAAAAACAACATATAACACTATTATTTTTATATTAAAAGGTAAATAAATCATATAAGGATTAAAAAGTTGCTGCATAACACGAAATAAAAATGCACTTTAGAAAACATAACGACTAATATTATATTAAAAATAATGTTAAAAAACAGTTGAAGGCAGTACGAATACTTTGTTTGGTAGTAATTTAATAATTTTGTTTACTATAAATGCTTTAAATAAATAGTAAATGATCCTTTTAATCTCTTTTAATACTTATAATAAAGTATATAATATATGAATTGCAATGAGTATGAAACAATAATCTCCACGTTTTTTATTATATTTTTTGTAATAATAATCTATTATACAACTACAACCTTGTCAATGACCGTGAAATTGTCACATTCCAATTTCATTTATTTATCCGAGAATATTGGACGAAAAAACCCACCCTATATGACACGGTTGTTGACCTTACCACTGTCAAATCGCGGAAATTGCCAAAATTGTTAAAAAGATAAAATGCATTTATTTTTCACAAACTTACAGTTACTTATATTAAATTCTTATTAAAACGGCTTATAGGGGTGTTACGAAGAAAATGTGATAAAGCAACTTTCGCGCGAGTGCTGTGACGTATAAAATAAACGATTGGCCAACTTGTTATACCCTAGTGGTATTCTTATATTTTAATTAAAATAAATTGTTATAAAAATGGAACATAATGTGGAATATCACGATCCTGATTATCCGGAAGCCTCTGTGTGTGTAAAGGAAGAAATACCATGTATCTCCGAAGAAGAAAAAGTTGAAAAAATCAAACAAATCGTACGCCGCGAATTCAGAAATGAATTGAATATAAGAGAAAATGAAGTTCATATTATAGATCAAAGGTTAGTTTATTTTAAGCACTGAAAAGTGGTTAATAATATGAATAATCATACACGAGCTATTGGCGTGATCAATCGTAAGGTAACATGTGATTGTTTGACAACATATTCGAAACACATAGATAAACAAATAATACAGCTTATAGTATGCAGTACACAATATAAAACAATTACTATATTTTTTATTCAGTAAATATGTTACTTTGTTCATGTAAACTACAAAAAATAATGTGATCTTTCTACCTAAAAAGATTTTGTAACACGAATTTCTTGCAGTGAAAGATAAATTATGTTAAATTGCATTAAAAATAAATGTACTTTGCATGTGCTAGGATTTATAAATTGGGCCCAATATGCCTTTAACAGAATGCTGTACTGAACAGATCATCAACCTGCTCTCACCAAGCTTCTCTACTATAACTACAATTTCTCATAAATTTCGGACTTTATTGTACATATTTTTATATCAAAAATCTAAACTTAAATTCCTAGATAAATATATGTCTTAAAGCTTAAAAATTTGATAATTTATCATAATTATATTGTCTCATAATTGCAGTGGCATTTTAAAGGAGGTTTATATCGAAAGTGCATGAGGCTAATGATGTAGGTAGTAGGATGAATGGTTTAAAAAGTAATGTATATTTTAAATATTAAGTACCCAGGCCAATGCAAATGCTGTTTAAAAAGGAGTTTAGCTAATTCTTATGTATTTTTGGGTACTAAAAGCAAATTTGATATTAGTTTTTTGTATCACCTATAGATTTCTTACATCATGATATCAAATAAATATTTAATGAAGAAGGGTGATTTGATGTTGCTACTTTCTGGCTTTTTCTAAAGAAACTCTAAGAATTAGAAGAAGGGCAACTTGATAGATATAAATTTTTAAAATCTGTTATTTATTAGTTAAAAATCTTTACATGCAAAAATATTACATTACTAAATATTAGATGTCTATTGTGTTATCTCCTCCTTTTGTATAGATTTTTCTTATATCTGATGCAACTTATTATTCTATGTAAAGTGACCAACAGTAACTATCATATTAATATCCAACAACACTGGTAATGGTTTTCAATTTCTTTCTTTTTCACTAATCTTCACTCATTCTGTATAGATGTAAGATTAATGGAAATAATGTTTGATAAGGAAATGAACTTAAAGACTCATCTGATTTAGTCATGATAATATTATTTTCAAGTGTTGGCCAAAAGCTTTGTCACAACTCAAGCCCATTTTAATGTGCAGTGTTGATTGAAGGATTTCGTAAGAGTCAACTAATGTTGTATACTAAACATTTTTTTTTCACTATATGTCAAAGATTTTCTTATGGGCATGTCTTGGAAAAATGTTTATATTTTTGGCAATTACATATCATAATAAGTATAACTTTCCACTGTCCATGAATCACTAAGCAACTTGTTAATTTCTACTTAAATTTAAAATATATTTTTTTCTTTTTTTAATTAGCCTATACTGTTCCACTGCTGGGCAAAGGCCTCCCCCTTTTCTAACCACACCTTCCTTTCCTGACCCACCTGAATCCACTTCTTTCCCACAAAGGCGTCTAAGTCATCTCGCCACCTCTTCCTCGGCCTACTACTTTTTTAATATGATTCCAAAGTTGCCTTGAAAGTATTCTTGGTTAAATTTTAAAATGTTTATTTACAGAATGTGCACTTACTTCAACATTATTGGCGGGATCCTTAGAGGCACCTAAATGCTGCAAAAATGGTAACTACAGATCGATCCAATGCCGACGGGGGCTGTGTCGGTGTGTCGACACAGATGGGCGGCAAGTTGGTAGCGAAAACAGCGATGTAACTAGGTTAAGTTGTTTTACTGCAGATTGGAGAAATTGTTAACCAATAGATTTTATACAGACGTCACACGTTAAAAGAAGGTGGAATACCAAAATTTGCAACTGTGTTAAGAGGGGAAAGGGTAGGTTAAAAACTGTGTGACGTCATATGTGGAAATTCTCATTTTTACCTTTTCTTAGCATACCACAAAAAATAATTTAAAAAAGTTCGGTTTTCGTAATTATGTGACGTTACACCAAGGAGGACGAGTAGCAAAGTCGAAAAAATTCGTGACATAATTATGGATGGCACTTTACTTTACTCAAGTTCAGTGCAAGACTAACAGTGAAAGAGGAAAATAATGTCAATTATTTGTGATAATTTTTCAGTTTTATCTATGCAACTTAAATAATATATATATACATATAAAAAAGCGCGAAAAATATTTTTATTTTAAGAATAATGTATTTTTTAAGGCCAATTAATTTGAAAGACTATTTTTATTTTTAGTTTACTGTTCTCCTTTCTTTAATATAGGAAAATATATTTATAATTGTGAATCAAATTATCTTTCAATTTATTTTCCTGCTTTCGTCCTTTACCATCTCGCACAATTATGTAGAAACTATTCACAAAATATATAAAGAAATTATTAGTGTTATACTACTATACTATACTACCAATTCAGTATGCAGCAGCTCAATTGAAATAATTTAAATTATAAAGGTCGCATAAAGTAACACAGTATATTAGAATAACACTAGAGATAACCTTAATAAAAAGAAATATGGTTATTTCATATTAGATTACATTACCTAACCTTTCTAAAACTATCATTTTTGATGTACTTTTGTCTGTACTGGTTGAGATATCGGTAAATTTATCTTGTCGAGTATGAAAATAATATAATTATTTTGCGTTACTATATGTTATAAATGCAGCTTGAAGGTTCCATATTACAGAGTTTTATCTAGCAATACTAAATATATATATTGGTAATGTAAGTTAGTTACAACGTATGTATATATTTATTATTCATATTGATTACTAATCTGTGCTACCGTCATAGCGAGTTTTGTAATACTCTTTATTTATAGGTAGTCTGTGTTTTACTCTGTGGATGTTTCTTGAAATATCTTTAAACTGTTCCACGGACAGCAGTGAATGTACGGTTCGGGTGAATAAACGGATTGTGTCAAATGCTCCGCGTCATTTTTGTTTCGAGTTCCCGGTCGGTACATCTATTTTCTAATTTGTTATAATCACTAAATATACTTTCAATTGACTCGACACTGTAACATTATATTTGAATATAATTAATTTATAGTCGTCTAGAAATAAAATGGGTGTTATCGCATCTAGATTTCGGGTGAGTATTTTGATTTATTTGTAATTATTCTTGTTTTGTAACGCAGCCAAGACTATTTCGATTTAACATTTATACATTCTGGCGCGAATTCAAATCGTCACCCATGACCCGTAGCATAATATAATTAACATTAATGTAGTCTACCAGAACCTAACATTCGTTCATTAAACTACCTAACATTGTAATGCTTTTCCTCATTATAAAGTGAGGTAGAAATATTTTGTAACTTAAAGTATTTGCTGGCATACTGTTTTTTTACATGAGTATGTTAAAAATGTCAAAATGATGCAGTCTTTAATTTAAATTTCTTAATGCTTATAAACTATTTCGAGTCTGCTGTTTCGGCTATAGTTCTTATAACTTAATGGTAATTAATTCACATCCAGGACCATAAACAATAGTATATTTTACATAAGTATCATATATTTTTTTTAATTTTGCAAAACTTATAAGTCCAAGACTAAATTTTTTTGTTAATCGCCTATTTAAAATGAATAATTATATTAAAATACCATTTATTTAAAATCTCTATAGAATTTTTTTTAAATGACTGCATTCACATTATACACTTACACCTTGTATATTGGAAAAATACAAGTCAAGTGACTTTTGAATCGAGAACTAAAAATAACTTTTTTAACTCTATTAACATATTAAATTAAATGATGATTTTATTTTGTGGCTAATTGTATATACATGAAAGCATATAACTTAATTAATATTCTTCTCAAGTGGTATTCTGTTGTTTATAATATCTCTAATAAATCTCCAATAAATGTTGTGACAGGTTCTAAACCTAAACTGAAAGAAGTTAAATTTTTAATGATTCTTGTAATAATGTGTAAAACAAACTGAACAAATTTATTTTATAAGTCATAAACCTAAATCGGGCAAAACAACGTCTGCCGAGTCATCTAGAGTCATAGTCACCTAATTAGTCAAAAATGTGTATATATACATAAATTTTACACTATTTAGGTGACGATGGGTTGTCGATCCTGGGCTAACCTCATCCATCGTGTACCTGCTGTGAATTGGATGTCATTGGCCCACCTGCCTGGTGATCTCCCTCTGGGGCGTTTGCTTCCCCACGGTTTATAATTCAAAGTCAAAGTCCAAATCCTTTATTCATGTAGACTTTTTATAAGCTTTTATGAATGTCATAAGTTTAATATTATTATATACTTTTTTTTTCGATGAAACGGTATTATAGTAACCAATTATGTATTTTAATAATAGAAAATGAAGTGATTAACGGTATTGAAATATTATTCTAATGATATTTTGTTATTTATTTGTCTTTCAACTAAAAACTCATTTTTGTGAAAAAGACAAAATGGCCGTATCTTACTGTTGGATGGAGATATCGAAATAATTCTTAGATTGGCAGATAGGGTACGTTGAAATGAATCTGCCTTTATCATTGACTCACTTTAGACCTAAAACGTAATCGGTCAGCAGGTTAAGCGTGCCACATAATAAATTTCAAGATAGTAAATATCTATTGATGTAAAATGCATTGTTAATATTTATTTTCCTTTGTTTAGTGTTATCAATTTTTTTTCCAACCTGTTTCTTCTTTTTTTTTTGTCGATGTTTAACTTACGAATGATGTAATTACCTGTAATTAAGAATTATAATTATTATGGTTAATTAATCAAAAAAAATTCTGTATATGTGTTATTATAAGTTTTTGTTGGTAATTCTAATAAATAAATAAATAAATAAATATAATATGTAGATTCAAGAAGTAAATATCTATAGATATATGTAAATGATTTCTGACTAATAACAAGGCCAGAATGATTAGCTGTATGAAAATGTTTATGGAAATTATTATTCGTACGACCAGAAAACTGTGCTCGTGTCGAGGCCAAGGATTTCTGAAAACATAACGCAAATGTGTGAAAATGTGGTAATTCCATTAATACAGTACAGGAATTGTGAGTTTACCTTTCTATTTCTCAGAGTATAGAACCTATATATATATATAGATCTATATACAACGACTGATTTTTATGTAAGACTCTAGAACTCAGATTACAGATCTGAGTTGCATATATATAAAAAACAGTCGTTGTTAGTCTCGTTAAATAAAATCTAGAAAGTCACCTATTCCTATTGCAAAAATGCAGGTAAAACATTACTGTCTGTCTGACTGTTTGTTTGTTTGTAGGTATCTCCGAAACGACTTTCCCAATTTGGACGGAATTTTTACTGCTAGATAGCTTATTTTACAAGCACTAACATAGGCTTCTTTGCTTTTAGCTAATTAATTGAAATTTCGCTCAAAAAACACCCTCAAAAAAAACGCGGAATTCACTCGGGTGACGTCGCGGACCACGGCTAGTTTAATATAAGAATGTTATAAATACATTTTATCTGTCTATCCGTTTTAAATGGGTACCTTCAAAATTTTCACAAAATAAATTATACGAGTTAACATAGTCAAAGTTCCATCGAGACCATCTCAGAAGATAAAACACATAACAAGAAAGTTACCTTTAGCGATACATTTCGGCAATTTGCTTAACATCTTTATAGCGAAAGCAATGTGTTCCAGACAATACGAATTTCATTTCCAAAGGTATCACTGGAAAAAAGAGTATTGCATTACGCGTAATCTTTATACAGCGAATACCTCCGTTAAAAAAGGAAACCGATATAAAATTAAGTCAAGAGGATCCTAAGAAAAATTATTCATAGAACAGATCCTCGGAGGTGCGAAGTGAGCGAGACAATCGGGTTTCCTCGCAAGTGCGAAAGAGACGGCAAATGTATAACTGCCTTCATGAATTGGAAATGCAATTTGGCCCGGGTATATGTGGGCAATTGTTTCCGAGGAGTTACCGATTTCGGTGATAGACGCGCGACGTAACGCTTTCTGTTGGACACTTAACTGTTTTTTATATGAGTCGTATTACCCTTCGTGTTTAAGGAGGCTCATCTCGGGAATTGTTCACTGGGAACGAGGGTGCGTCTTTATTTCGCTGATTTATCTCGACCGTTTTTATTCAGTTTGGCTATATTGGCAAATAAGGGTTAATCGATTTGCCGTAATACCGGAGTCAGACATAGCTCAGTGTTTGTAAATTTTTGTCCTTGAAGTCTACAAAGTTCCAAAACACTTTGTACAGTTACACAAAGTACCCGGCCACACTACTTGATCATTCAAATGTAGCTACGTTTGGCGTATATGATACAAGATTTAAAACGTTTATTCTGAAGTTGGTGGAGATTGTAGTTTAGAGGCCAGCATTTGGATCGATCGCTAGGTTAAGCAGTTCTTACCACGGCCGGGTAATTGATGGGTGACCCGTGCTCTGTTATACAATTTGTAAGTGATTTATAAAGTCTATGCTACGAAATTTATTTTTCGCAATATCGACATTCTTATTCTCCCATTTATATCGATATATCGATATTACATTGATAAAACACTTCCTATTCAATTTCGTTTTGTACAAATTTAATAATTAGCATATTGTACAGAAATGATAACTTTTTATTTCTATAAATTATTGTCTGTATCTTTAAGTTAGAATTTTAGCTCTTAAGCAAAATTTAAGGGATGACATTTTATATAACTTACGTTGCTATTTTTTAACAGCAGGGTATGCTACAATTACCGAAACATCTGAAACCAAGCTTACTAACAAAACACGATTTAAAAACTGTAATAATAAAAAAAAATACTTTACAATCGTAATACTTAAAAAAAAATGGTTTAACAAACGAAATACTTAAAAAATAGCTTCACAATAGTAACCAATCATTTCATTCACATGCTTATTGCCCGTTACAGAGTTTTATTTAAAAAAAAGTTTAGATAGGTACTCACGATACGTAATATTATTGTCATTTAATTCTCCATTAGCATAATTTTTGATTTGACATAGCTTATTTTATTATCATTATATTAACAAACATCATTATAAAAAAAAATCATTAACGAGTAACCAATCTCACTATTCATTTTAAATATACTTCATAAATTATTTATTTGTAATGATATGTAATAATTTTAAATCGTCAATATTAGTTAAGTCATAAGTTTATATATCAAATGTAACATTTGTGTATCTTTTTTAAATGTGTGTAGTCTTTAATGGTAAAGGCTTTTTTTATAAAGCACTGTTTAAGAAAATGAGATTAATTTGAAAAATTGACAGTCGATTTTAAAATATAAAACCTCTTATGAGGCGATTAGATTTTTTTTTATCAAATCCAGAACAATACTCTAGACATCCACCATTGTTGGTATAATATGAACGAAATAATAAAAGACTGTATTCGCAATTGCACCATAATCATTATACAAAGTTGTCTAATATATCGTATTATGGTTGACAACAGATAGATGTGTTATTTTGAAACTTAATGGTAAATTTCTATGTTTACGGACATTATGGTAATGTTTAAAATAATATCACAATTTGGCCCCAAATGACAGCGAGCTTGCGTCATGTCGGAGCCAGACATAGCTTCATTCAAATGATCATACAGTGTGGCCGGGGACTTTGTGGAACTTCACAAAGTAATGCAGTACTTTGTAGACTTCAAGGTCAAAAACGTACAAACACTTTAAGCTATGTCTGACTCCGGCATCATAACAGTACTTTATAAAAAGAGGCTTTATAAAATAGGTTTAATGTATGAATATAAATTAGTATACTTTAATGTAATGGTCAGGCCGGTGGTGCAGATTACCAATAGATATTAAGCGAATGTAGACACTACCTACGTGTTCAATGTGTTATGTACATAGATAATCAAGAATAAGTGTTTGTATATATTTGTTATCATCGCTTTCATGAACATTGTCATCATCCTAATTATTTTCATTAACATTATTGTCATTATCATCTTCATCAACATTGTTTCATTGACTTTTTTATTGACAATTTTAATCGAGTTAAATAGGACAAGCAATATCAAGTAGTTGACTATAACTTTGTTTATATTTTATAGTTTTAGTTCACTTGGAATTAAATATATATAATAATAATAATAAATTTCTTTATTGTAAAAACCATACAATTATCATTATATTAAGTAGCCCTGACTTCTGAGATAGTTTTTAAAAACCGTGTGTGTGTCAGAAGTCAGAAATAACTTAAGCTTTGATAGTTTGCACGTAAACCAAAGGTTTTCAATTTGTTTTTTTTTGCATATAGGTATTTAAAGTTAACAAATATCATAATCATTAAGTCAGTAACCATAATTTGGTCTAGTTGAAAGTAATTGCTATTAAATAAAGCGTGTCAGGACACGCTTGTATAGAAGGGTTCCGTATCTGATTCGCGACAAACGTATTTTTTAAATAAGTTATAAATTTGTTGCCGATTATGGTCAATATATGTTTTTCTAATAACTTTTTAGCATGTTTTATGTAAGTCTAATAGTTTGGAAATCCAAGGAGGCGACACCTAGAGGGCGGACGGATGGACGGACGAATGGACAGAGCGAAACTATGTGGGTTCTACGTAGGACTACGGAACCCTAAAATTTGATAAACTGAATCATCAATAAGTACATATAATGCATGTAATAAAAGCAAATTTTAAGAATCATTCATATTATTCACATTATTAACATAATAATAGCTTCGTTTTCATGTAGATGTAGAGAATTAAGTAAATAATAGAGTCATATTACCTTATTTGATAGCTTTGGCATTAAAATGTTTAATATATTTAATATAATTAATAATTCGCTCTTTAGGCTGTAACTGTGATCTTTGTCACTAACCAGGGTGCGTTTTTGGGATGGGGGTGTGGCTGTGGGTGGGGGGGGGGGGGGGGGGGGGGGGACCACCTTACGGGCAGACAGACAGACGGACGCACAGAGCGAAATTATATGGGTTTCTGTATTACTACGAAACCCTAAAAAGAATTTTTCAAATAGGTTCAGGTGTCGGGAATTATCGATGAACAAACATAAAAAGTACAAGTATAATTATATTTATTAACTATAGATAAACATTTATTTATATTCTGTTTGAAAAGGAGAATCAATCAAGAGTGAGGGTTCGCATCGTCGGTCAATGCAATCGAGCTTTCGTATCACGTATATATAATTATTAATTAGTGTGTTCGTTGATCCGTCGCATGTTTAATGAGGTTCTAGTGCTGTAGCATAAAGCTGAAATATAAAGTTGGAAACTTTATTGATGCAGTGTACCGTATAGCTATTGCCTACTTATGCATTCTACGATTTTAAAAAAATATACATGTTTGTATTAAATTTAAATTGAGAAAAATTTTAAAAATAATTCTGTCATTCGCATTTCATGTGTACTGACTGGTGCGAAAAAAAAACAAAATGTTAGAACTTATTGTGTTTTTGTTGGAAACGTCTTTCTTTCTTTCTTTATGTACTAGATGTAAACAAATTTTTAGTTTGTCGTATGCAATGATGCGGGATTATTCCCTAAACATATTATTATGTTGTAGAATTAAGTAGGTATACATATTATTGTTGTCAATAAATACACATGGTAGTCATGACTACGTTATGACACAATCTTATAGTAAAGTGTATACATGTGTGCATAAATTAATTGGCGTTGGTGTGCGTGATGTTTTATTTTAATAATGTATTAATAATATATATTTTACAACAATATTAGCATTCACACCCTCGTCTATATATACTATAATTATGTCAACTTCCATTTTCCTCCGTCCGCGCAATTTTCGTAAAATGTTACCAAATATTTCCGCTTTACGTATTAATATATAGATTAGACGACACAGTATGTTAACTACGGCGAAATTGTCTATGATTTTAAGCAATTTATAAGGACATACCATTTCACGGAGGTCCGAATACGCAGGGACCGGTCGGTGTATACAAAATTGCGCAAAACTATGCAAAGTTTAAGGGGAATATTAACGAGAAATTATTATTAAATTGTATGTTTGTATAACGAAGCATATAAACTAATCTCATAAAATGTTAATATCAAGTGGTAAAAGCACTTCAACTTTATAACGCAATGAAAGTTTTACGATGTTGGCTACGACACAGGCAACGAGTTGACTTGAAATTATTAGTCTTAAACACTTATTTATTCTTTGTTCTAATGTTATATAAATAATTTATTATGAAAAAACGTCAATTTCCATGATAAAGGTATTATTAAATCTCTGTCTTAGTTCAAAATCCTAGTACCTGAATGACGCGAGCTCTGCTCTGATAAAACGACGTTTTCTAAAAATTAAACCTAGGTAGATCAATTAATCGTTCCCGAAACCCCCTGCCTACTAAATTACGTGAAAATAGTTGGAGCCATTTTCAAAATTCATATTACATATGTTGAATGAAAGGAAACGCTAAAAAGGAAAAAAAAAAATCATCTAGTTTCGGTCCGGTATCTTCTGATATCGGGATAGCTCGATTTCCTGAGCTATTATAACTTTATAAAATATGGTGAAATTTATCTTCGTATTATTATGATATAGAAGCAGTTTTTCACAGCCTGAAACTATAGACAAAACGACATTTTCAAAAAATGAAACCTAGTTAGATCGAATAAGCGCCTCAGAAACCACCTGCATACAAAATGTCATAAAAATCGTTTTAAAAAAATTGGCTTCAGCAAAAATAGTTCGTTAATAATATAATATTAGATAGATAGATAGATAGATTAAAATCAGATAAGCCATTGCGGAAAAATTTGAAGAAAAGAATAGAGACGAAAGTTCGGAAAGTAAAGTTCGGTATTAGGCAGTATCGTTATGTAATAAGTAATGTATAGTCGACCAATAAATTGGCTTGCCACTGTAAGATCGAATGTCGTTTGCACGTAAATTAGTTTAAAGGCTCATTTTTGCTTGTTATGCATTACGTTAATTTCTAACAATAGCCCCTAGCAAAATTTTCTTTTATTAGGAGCTGTCATCCAAAATGGTAAAGCACTATCTTGGTTGACTATACTATATGCATGTTCCTTCTAAGAAGAAGTAATAACAATTTTATTCCTTTCTTGTTATTTTAAAATTACCTATGAAAATAAATACCACATTCATTGAGAGCTTACTACTTATGTTTAATAATATTTATATCTGAAAAACACTCTGCTCCCATCAACGAGGACAGCTAGAACCTATCTCCGCTGACCTATTTCTAAAAATAGTGAAAGACATCACAATATTTTTACCATCGTTTCTTATTTGCAACTCTGAAATCATTTTTGTCAGCTCAAACATAGCAGTTGTTGTGGATTTATTTTTCCTATACCCATGTTGCGAATTACTAAATATATTGAAGCGTTCTGCAAAATGATTTATTCTAATGTGTAGTACTTTTTCAAAAATCTTCGATATCACCGGAATTAGAGCAATTGGTCGATAGTTTTTGGCCTCGTCTTTTTTTTTACCTTATCACCTAAGACTTAAAAACTATTATTGTATGCGGAAGTAAGCGGGGTTCCCCTCCACTCAAAGCCAGTGAATATACCGGCAGTGATAAGACAGACACCTTACATAACACAATTTGAAAATAAACTATAACTAATGAACTATATAAGAATAAAGCAAGAACCAAGAAAACAGTTGGTAAAAAGCGATTTAAACTGTGCATGAGGGTGTCACAACATAATGTTTTTGCCTTTATTACAACCCGAAAAGGTTAGCAGCTCCGCCACGAATTTTAGAAATAATTTTTATGACTTTTTTCTTTGATTATACAATTATAAATATTCTTACAAAGTTTAAAAGCTTGCGCTAGTAGTGGGGGCGAAAATACCTTAGCGACATCGGGGTTTAAATCCGTTACCTTGTGGATTGCAGTCAATCTCTTAAGCTATTAAGACTCTATTACATGACACAAACTTAGTGCAAAAATGCAAGCACCATTACGGGATAGATGATAAATCTCAACAACGCAATGGCCAGCTCCTAGCACAAGCTTTCAAGCTTAGTTGGGGGAAAACGGGAATATTTGACATAACTAAACTCCTAATTTCTAGTATTAAATAATATTTTTATGCATTTTAACTGAGTTTTTTTGTGGGCTCTTCTCAGTGAAGGGAAAGAGGGACCCTTGTAAGTTAAACTTAGTTTTTAAAACGTAACTTTTATCATCAAATTATTAAATAATAATTAAAAAAAAATTATACACATATGATGTTGACAAGTGCTTGAAAAAAATGTCTATGTGAATAAATAATTTTTGACTTTGACTGTGATTAGCTCTAGCGTTGATTAATATTCAGCGAGCATATATGTATGTTACGTTGTTGTTAAGATACTAAGAGTGTGGATAAATGTTCAAGTGGCTATTGAACCGTAGTAACAGATATATGATTCCCCAGAATAGAGTCTGACTCAACATATAGTCTATGTCTACAGCTTATATTGCATATTAATAAAATTGAAGTGTCTGTCTGTACTGTTTAATAAGATTACAGTGCACAAAACATAATAGTAGTATTCATAAAGACTTTTTGGAATTTTTGTCTGTTGGTCTAAGGCTGTCTGTATGTATGTTTGTCTATAAGTTTTTCTGTTTGTCTGGGCGATAGCTGGTTCAATTTATATTGGGTTTTCAATGTTCCTATATACCTTTTTTTAATTGTTCGTTCTTCTATTACCCAGCGCCAGGGTCCGCTTAAATTGCAGAGGATATGGCTATGTGGCGAGTTAAGATGCCCGACGTCTGACTTCAATCACACAGCTAATAATAAAAACACGAGGAGTTCGGATAATTGAAAACCAGTGTTATAACGGGTCACCCGTCTATCACACGGCCGCGGTAACAACTGCTTAACCTGTCCTTAACGCCATTGACTCAAATGGCGGCCACTGATTGAGCTACGACCTCATCTCCTCCTCTTGTTCTTTATCATGCTTCAGTTGCTACGTAAAAATTTAAGGACTACCAAAACTTTTTTTTGAAATTACGAAAATAGGTACAAGTTGCTTAAAATAACATCTACCAAGGATTTTCTCAGAGCGATGCTTAATGTATAAAGAATGCCATTTACCAGGCTAGACGAGAAGAGTGACTTTCAAAAATCTATAAAAAACCAGTTCGTACTACGCGAAATATGCCATGAGTAAAAATATAAATTTCAGATTTTATTAACAGCGAAGAAATTGAATACAATTTTAGTTCATGAAAAATGTAGACTTGATGAGTCAGGCGGTACTTATAGTCGGAGAGCCCACAACATTAATTTATTTTAATCTGCACATTGTATGACACTAGTTGTTACCCGCGACATCGTCCGCGTTAAATTAGGTGAAAATTTTTAGTGTGATGATACATAGCCTCTATATAGGCTTCCTCGATAAATGGGCTATCTAACACTAAAAGAATTTTGCGAATCAGATATATATATGTTTGTATATATAGGCTTTTCAGTGTTTGAATTTTTTCGTTTACTTCTTAAGAATTTCTTTTCACAATTATTTAAACCCGTAGTACGAAAATTTAAGGAGAGTTTAAGTAAAAAGAATTACATCTTGTTTTTGTTATAACACAGACTATAATATTAGCAATGATGGATTATTTCTTTCTCCCAATTATATTTTTTACTTTGAGGTCTTGGTATATATATTTTGCAGTAAGCATTTTTTAATATAAATCATTCGGATCGCCATGCCGCCAAGATGGTTCCACAAATTTCACAAACGATAACCACAATGAAACAACTAGAGGAGCTCGCTTTAAAGATAAAAAAAAACAATGGAAAAGCCTATTCTCGAAATTATCTAATGTTTGCTCTGAGATACTGGGCAAAATCCAATCTAACTCTAGCGGGAGGAGTAATTTTTGAAAAATTGAAACAAAAAAGATCACCCTACCGAGTGGGGGAACCCGAGCAACAGATAAAGATGCTCAAATATATATTTCAATCCACCAACGAGGATCGTCATTTGACTATACCAAAATTTGAAGCAATGATGGCTATGCTCTTTAGAATGGGCTCTAGTCTAAAGATTACCTACTATCCCCAGGTGGAACTGAGCACAATTAGTCCAGCGACTCTCGATCGGCTGAGCAAAGAGGAGAGCGCGGTAACGGTATTTAATTTAATCATCAAACTTGGCCAGTTGCGTCAGGCATACTATGAGCGAAACGATGTCAACGCCAGACTATATCACTATGAACGAGGCTACAAGGACTTTAGCAACAACAAGCTCATAAACGTTTCGCTTTCAGTGTTGGAGGAAACGACCAAAAAGATTTACATTGATGTAATGGAAAGGGTTCCCGAGGGTAGCGTTGGATTATCCTTTTTAGCCAAGACTTTTGACCCGGAAACCTTGATTGCTCGCGCTCAACGAGTATAATTTGTTCGGTTTCTAGTACCAATTAAACCGGAAACATTAGCACCAAAGTCCTCGGCCTTTTGTCTGAGGAAAAAATCCAAATGAACCAAGGATTCCAAAACTTGGCGTAAAACAGAGGTTGGTAATCTATACTCGGAGAGTCCATAGTTTTCCTTCTTTTTAAATACAAACTTTGGTCCTCTTGTAGCCTCCTGTATTTGCATATTTGCAAGAGTGTTGAGATCTAGCTTGTTGAGGGAATCATTTTCCGTCTTTTCACTCTTTGCCCTGGGAATAATCTTTACACTCTTGTAACGTACACATGAGGAATCAAACATGAATGAACTTCCCAGGATATTTTTTAATTTATTCAACATTTGTGATACCGACATTGAAGTGGTAAAATAATTATTATCAAAGCGAACCGCTTTAAGAGCCAATAAATAGGAAGATATGAGTAAATAGACGCGATCTTTATTATAACACTCTGGATCAGTCAAGGCCATGAGCAGTACCGATGGTTTAATGTCTGTAAAAAAATTACATAAATCTTCAATCGTCATCTTTTTCAAAGAGATTGCCTTTTGAACAGCATTTGAGACACTGGTGGAAAAGAGTTGCCCGTCCTCGATTTTCATACGTTCGAGATTAGCCAGGTCTTCTGTGGTGCCTTGTCGGGTGAGAACTCCCTTCATATAGTCGTATCGCTCGTTGATGTCAAGCTCACTAGGTAACCTCATAGCCATGTTTGATAGCTCTTTGGTGGTCTACTATAAAACAAAGCTTTCCGTGGGATATCAAAGATGTTTTTCTATATTGTATAAAAGGAAAAAGGAAAAAAAGCTTAGATTCTTTGCCATCAATAGAGATAAAAAATATATATATTTTGCTTTAATTATAAATGGTCAAAATTTATCCCTACCCTTTGAGTGTGAAAGACTCTCAAAACCAGTTTATATTCCATTATTTGTTGTCAAATCCTCGAGTTGCTCGATTGGTAAAAGAAAGAGAATTGCCTTTTCAGTTAAGTCTTAAAGAAGGGTTAACAAATATATCAGGTAGAATTCTCCGATGACTCAAGTCGATCCATCTCAATCCAAGTCGTTGCCTCTTGGTAATCCGGTAACTTTTCCTCATTCATCACTTCCTCGTAAGTCGGTGGAATATCCTTAATCATCAACTGGCTCAAATTCCACAGTGAATTATAAATCAAATTCGAATCATCCGACGTTTGCTGCTGGCCACCGAGTTCCACACGGTTTCGACTTTGAATGTTGTTTGAAATAGCGACACAACAGTAGAAACACCAGTAAACAAGGGTAATGATGAATACGAAAGCAAAAATAACTCCAATGATCTTAGAGGTTAAATCAAAGTTTTGCCTCCGAAGTCGAATACAGAGTTTCGTTTGATGGCTCCTTACATGACCGTAACGACATTCACAGATTGTACTGTTGCAAATCAAATTTGGATTCTCCTCTGTTTGACAGTGGGCATCGATTGAGCATAGCCTTCGAACACACTGTCCGTCTTTTTCCTGAAACTCGGGCCAACACTTGCATTGTTGCGCGTGACAGTAGGAAAATTTTCCTTTGCAATCGGTGTTTTTGGCGCATGGACTTCCGAATCGAGTGGTGAGGGGGAGAGATTGCTGTAAGGATAAAATGAGTATATATTTGTGTTCGCAGTGAAAGTCATACTCTTTTACATAGTAGACTCGCCGAATCCAGTTTAAACCCACGCCTACAACGACAAGTTTCCCATTCGACAAGGATATTCAATTTTAAAGTTATTTTTAGGTTATTTTTTTAAATTTCTTTACACTGCTATAAGTTATTGTACCTTTTCTGGATTTTCAGCTCTATTGAATCGTCAATTATTTTGAAAGCTACAGCTGAGTCGGAAAAGTCGAATTACGAGAAGAATCAGCAAGAAACTCGTAAGCCAGTCTTTTAAAAATAGTTACAACAAATGAGTTTACTACATTTGCATGTTAATTATAAAGTACAAAGCTGGAGCGACTAACTCCAACCAGTCATAATATCTTTAATAATATAGTCTTTGACTGGATAATACGTCTCACAAATAAGCATGTTTTAACATGTCGTTTATCAATAGACAGATTTAATATTGCGTTTGGAATTTTGCTGATACCCTTCTCCGTTTTAACGTGTGAGGTAATGACTGCTAGACGTCATCAAATTTCGTTTTTAGTTCCTCGACGATGGACCAGGTCTTGCGTCCTCCGTGGACCTCCACCTGCTCTCCAAGGCCGCCTTGCCTTTCTCCTCGCGATTGCAGACACTCTGATGGCTATACCGTCTTTGCTCATCGAAAACGCTGTCCGATATATGGAATACGCTGTCTGCACTCGTCTTCCTCTTACTATTTAAAGCAGTCAAACTTGTGGTAGCTGGTGCTATCCTATGAGGGAACCTGGGAGATCCTCTGATCCTTTCGCAGGAGCTCTGTTGAGAAGTTGATTTTTTGTGGGTCGTTGGCAGCACAAAGTTGACTTTCGTCTCCGCTTCGGCAACATACTTGTTTGTTCCAGAGGATATACTTTTATCTGATACGTATTTTGAGCATGTAGGTTCGTCGTCTGTTATGCGGATTATTGGACCGCTTCTCGCGTACGACTCTCTTCTCAATCTCATCTCTGGGTGTGGAACGTGTAGAGTATTACAGGATACGACCATCGAATGCTTTCTGTTACCAGGAACCAAACCCGCGAGCATACCGACGTGCAGCTTCAGCGCAGCAGCGATGCTTTGCCCTGTTGGGTCAGCTATGGATATCGTGGATGCTTTCCTACTGGAAGTTCTACTTCCGAAGAAACTTTTAAGTCTGCGGAGGAAACCTTGGTTTTCCTCCCGTTTGTTGAGGCAGAGGTTGTACAAATCAATCGCTGGTTGGGACTTACGGTCGTTCAGTTTCGGTTGGGAGCTGAAGCTAACTGAGTTTCTGCCTCGGCACGCTTCTGCGGATGGCCAACTGGCTCGCGGTATTACTGGGGGAAGCACTGACAGTAGAAGCATCGGTAGACCTCCACTAATGCTCGGAGTACGTCTGTCTGCATCACTAGGCTTCCCTTCTTCTTCTTCTACTGTGTTAAGTTCGGTCTTAAACAAAAATTATTATTTTGTATAAAAATTGTTTGACTATGGGGAGACGGAAATTGTGAATAAGCTTCATACTACCTTCCAAGAATCAAAAAAGATGGTCATAGAGATGAATATCATCTGAGAACATGCTATAGATATCTAAAAGTTGTTGATTGTTAATAAATATATATAAAAGCGGAAGGTCATCTAACAAAAAATTTTGAAAACAACTGGACATACCTACAAGGATGAAATATGGCAAGAAGATAGTTTAAAGATAGTAGACAACCGCTAAAGCCGGAGCCAGACACAGCTTCATTTGAATGAACATTTGAATGATCATCTAGGGTGGCCTGAGACTTTGTGTAACTTCACAAAGTTTTTTAGAACGTGGAGACTTCAAGAAAAAACATGTACAAACACTTTGACCTATGTCTGGCTCTGGTATAAGAATGGATTTTTCGATAGAGGCAGTTTAAGGAAGTTTAAGGGCAAGTATAATTTAAGCCAACGAAGTCGCGGGAAACAGTATAATATATGATACTATGATAATATAAAAATTACTCGTTTGTGCAAGACAACAGACGCATTTGATCCCGTGGAGAGTTCCAAGGGCTCTGACAATAACTTCTCAAGTCTCCCAATCTCCCGATCCAAAGCCGCGACCTCCCTCTTATACACTTTATTCTGAATCTCTATCCTGAAATGCAGCTCCTGCGTTTCGTCCGTCACGAACCTTCGTGTCTTACACTCCAGCCTCAGGCCCATACTTTGTATGACAGGGTCATCTTCGGCTGAAAGGGTTTACGGTATATTTGAATACTTCAATTTATGTACGTATAAGATATTCTATTATCTATTTTTTTATATTACAACGGGCAAGCCAGCAGGTGGTTCATCACACTAGTGACTACCGATGCCTATAGACATTTACCACCACCAGAAGCCTCGCAAATGCGTTGCCGGTCTCCAAAAAGGGATTTAGATCAACGGGAACTCTCACAAGCCTAACGAAACGCGTGGCAAGTTGTTCCTGTGTCTATTAATTCTTTTCTTATCGTATTAAATTTTGTGCCTGGATATTATAATTATTTAAAAGTAAATTGTTGTCTTTGTAGTTTTAGGGTTACCCTTATAGTTTTGCTGCGTCCGTCTGTCTAGTCTGGCCGCCCGCAAGATGGGCCCCTCCTAAGATTTTCCATTTTGATTGGACATACTAAAAATTCATTAGAAAAATTATTTCGAGCGAGAAATTAACGTAATGTTTAACTAGCAAAAATGAGCCTTTTAACTAAATGACGTGCAAACGACATTCGACCTTAGCGTGGCAAACCAATTTCCTGGTCAACTATATATCCGAACGATTATTTCTTCACTTAAACTGTGTTAACTATTCTTCAATTCCCATACTTACATACATATATACATACATGCACTTTCTTGGTCGACTATACTACATCAAATTCAAATTTCTTTATTGCGAACTTGGGTTACACATAGTAAAAACGATGGTAAAAATTCGCCAATCAGATCAGCCGGTCGCAATAGATACGCAGGCAAACGCAGGAAGTGGGGGAGGGATGATAACCCGAAGCTATCGTGCTGCGAACTTGACCCTCAACAGCGACCAAAACGCGTGTATATCGCTCACAATAACACACGACGAGACCAATAATCATATATCAACTCCAGATCACTTTCTAGAACTTATTACGGGCGATTTGTTACAAAGTCTAAAACAGTGCATTTATATATCTATAAGTATGTTTTATATGTATGTATATAAGTACATATTTATGTAAGTATATTGATAGTTATTAATGCTTATATGATCGTATTTATGTACTACTTTAAATTTCTATTTTCTATGTTATATTATTGTTGTATATTAAAACACAATCATAAATCACCATCAGATGAGTTTGTAGAACTTATGTTTAGATTTGATAGGAATTTCTTGCCTACTTCTCTGTGGAATCAGATAAGGTTCTGTGTTTCGAACCACTTTAAACACCACACACATTTTGCAAATGCCAGCAACCGACCTATAATACTCTTAAGAAGTTTCCTCGTTTGTCCCTTATCGTATACAAAATGCTATAAATCGATTAAGTAATACAAATGTTCTTTAAACGTAAATATATCTATTCATATTAACACAAGGAACAAGGACACTACGCTATAAACAAATAAATATATAGGACTATATGACACACGGACATCTGTTCCTAAGGTAGATAACTTAATTCCTGTGTTATAGGTATAACAGAGGCCTGTTATACACATATATACTTTTTAGAAATATATAAATACATATATAGATAATACACCTAGACTCGAGTCGGGAATCGAACCCACAACTGCACCAAGTCAAATATCTTTAATTGGAACCACTAGTCCTAAGCTGATAAAGTTTTTAAAGGAGAGCAATTCTGTTAGTTCTAAAGGATGCAAGCAGTATTATAGGTTTTTTTTTATATGACAAGGGTTAAACGGGCAGGCGGTTCACTCGAGTGACAACTGCAACACGAGAGGGCTCACAGATGAGTTGCTGGCCTTTGAGGAATGAGTATTCTCTTTTCTTGACGGTCCCCAAGCCGTATCTTCTTTCGTAACGGGTTTCTTTATTACCCCTCAAATTAAGCTTATAACCATGTGCTAGAAGTCTACAAACCAAGTTCCTCATGTATTTCAATCTGAACTTCGATCGATCAGCCTTTGAGGTTTCAAAATAGAATATGTATATATGTGTGTAATAATAGGAGATGCGAAAATGTATATTATTAAAAGTTTATGATTTGTAGATTTTATAAAAATGATATAGAAAATCATAATAATGAGCCGAACATTTTCTAAACACTCATTGTATGGTAAGTGGTACAGGTGGGCTCTGGTTGTTATTTAAACATGGTGTTACGCAACCTGACGCATGCTGCATTCACGGTCATGCAGTCCTGCGGATCAGCATCTTGGAATCTCGTTCATACGGCTAATTTGTACTTTGTGTTTAAGTAACATTGTTTTATGTTTTGTGGGCTACTGAAAATCAGTATTGTGCCTTGCACTGCCTTAGGTAGAAAAAGATTTTTTATACCTTTACAGGATATAATAGCGGAAATATATATATAAATATAAATATATATATAAATAGACCAGTGTTTCCCAACGTGCCAAAGGGCAATTTGATAGTTAAGGGAGGCAATTTAAAAATGGACTTAAAATGGACACGACTTTAACCTTTTCGCTTTGGTTTATTTGAATGCAATGCTAGAATATGTTAGTATCTAGTAATGCTAGTATCAGTGACAAATTTAACAAAAAAGACAAATTCTTAAAAAGTGCTGTAAATAATTATTAGGTATAATTTCATATGACGTTACCAAAATATCACTCAAAACTTCCCAAAACTTATCATTTATATTTCTTAAGAGAGCAAAACAATTTTTTAAGGTTACCAGATGCGCCCCCGATCATAGTAGACGGTCCATTACCTTCGGCACCGAGTAGCCCTTCGCGCGCTATTATAAATAAA
>JANCMC010042678.1:244809-275502 GCA_024363005.1 Charaxes varanes | reverse complement strand
CACCCCATTGACGCGTCGGTGTGAACTTGGGCTCTAACCACAGTGACAAATAGAGCTACTAAACGCCTGTGGTTTCTCCCAATAATAGTCAAAGAGATAGATCAACACCGTGGCACAAAAAAATACATATAAAAATTATTTTCTGAAATATTCGAGTTATAAGTTTTCAGTGTAAAGATTATTTTTGTTTTGGATTTAAATAAAAATTTAGTTTAAACAAATAAACAAAAATTTGTTTTTTAAGTAAAACTTCTTTACGCACGCTTGATTTGGGGAGCAAGCTGGTGAATGCGGGGCGAGAGCATTGCGGAAGTGTGATACGGCGAAGCGAACGGAAGTTGAGAGGGAGATATAAATTAGTAAAGATAGAAAGAGAGGGAGCTAAGTTTCGTATGGGGTAGGGTTTCGTCGCTGTAGGGGTAAGAGAGAGAGAGGTGCGAGCACACATATTTCTGTAACACAAATTGGCTGTAAATAAAATATATACAATATAGAGTGTTTAAAGTGAATACAATTATAAAATCATTTCAACATTTTATTATACATATATAAACATATAAATAATAAATATACATTCATATAGATGGAGCTAAAGAAGTTTTACTTCATCCATGTAAAGCTTAAACACGCTCGTTTTTTTTTTCTCTTATCACTTTTACGACATACAGCTTCTTCCGAAAAAAAAACAATTATTTTAATGCGTACATCTTGTCAACTTTTGAATACAAGTAAAGCTTTTGAGGAGTTCGTCAATTTAAGCACTTGTTTCTCAATGCATAGAGACCAAAGCGAAAAGGTTTTTGCATTCAAAAGGTCTAATACCTGTCTATTAAGTCTGTCTGTCTAACAGAAAGATTAACTCGATAGTACTAGTGTTCTATGGCCATTAAATTTATAAAAGCCTGCTCAAGGGACTGACTCTTAGACTAGTTTCTATTGCGTGAATTATATCGACAATCACCATTTATTGAGTTTATTTACTTAAACCATTCTTAAAGTAACTTTGAAAACCACCAGGTTTTCAATATTACCAATTTTTATTTGTCTTTTTAAAAGTGGGCACGAGTAGCCTAGTTAAGTGAAGATTTAAACCCATCACCTTACTGATTCAGTTCATCATTCCACCGTTGACTATTATATACAGTAGAACCTCGAATAACTGAACGTCGTTAGGCATTCGTATAATCGAAAGTTCGGATAATCGAAAATCAAATCTAAAAGCAATCTCGAAGCTTTGCGACGTCACGTAACAAAATTGAATTCTTTTGTTTTTTATTAACATACCACATACAATAATTAACAGAAACTGCTGTGTTTCTGTTATTCTGCCAAGGAGGAGGGGGCCTCTAAAATGTGATAACCTGTGACAGGGATTCGTGTGAGTGGATGATCCCTAAAGATATCATTCTTACTTCTTTACGACCATGCCAACCATCAAAAAATTGTTGCACAGTTATACACTAAATAATTCGATAGTCCTACTAATATCAAAAAAAGACGCGAAAGTTTATACACGTGGTTGTATGGATGTATGTTTGACGCTCTTTTCCGGAAAAACTACTGGATGGGTTTTAATAAAGGTGTACAATAATATAGTTTATAAATCAGAATAACACATATACTATAAATTATAAAGATATTGTGTGAATTGTCCAAAATATAACGATATATGTCAAGTAAGTAGAAAAAAATTCTGCCGGCTGCGGGCTGTTCTGGCATGCTTTGCAAAAATCGTTAGAGGTACATGTATATAATGTATGAAGAAAATGTTTACCTTAAATAGTTCTACAAGAACGCCCGTAAGAGCATATATCTATCTTTCATGTTTAAGCCATTAACGCCAAAACAGTGAACCATTATGGAACGGGAACGGGAAAAAGATAACGGATGCAATATTATAGGATTACAGAATGTAGTAAATAGTAAGTAACTCAACGTTCGGGTAGGATAGCGTCTGCCGGGTCCGCTAGTCAAATATTATATATGACTCTAAATCATAACACAATTTATCACATCACATTTATCAAACAACTCTCTATTCGATACATTTTATATTCGTCACGGTTATTACAGCCAGATTATTATCGATCATTATTTCTTACGTATTTTAATAGAGATAATAATAATAAAATACATATTATATGTACATCGTGTTCAGTGGATTAATAACCTTTATCTGCGTATCTTTTATCTGTAATTGATGTTATCGCAATATATTAGTAATAAAAGATAGACACATTGAGAGCTTGGAGAAACGCGATGAATCGACTAATAAATTTGTTTTATTTATTTATAACTGTTTGAATACAATAATACTTTATAGTAAATGGTCAATTAGTCTCAAGTGAAGTAAACATGAAAAATAAAGTAGTATTACATGTTTTTCCGAGGAAGAGGTGGCGTGACGCGACGTTTGCGGGGAAGTAATGGATGAGATTGGCCCAGGAAAGAGGAAGGTGGATCAAGAAGGGGGAGGCCTTTGCCCAGCAGTGGAACACAATAGGCTAATAAAAAAATGTTTTTCCGTATAAAAATAAATTAAATTAAAATTTCCTTCTTCTGCCTAGCGTTATCGCGGTCTAGTACCAGGGTTCGCTTAGATTGCAGAGGATCCATGAATCTAGAGGAGATGCCATCTGACGTCATGTTAGGAAGAGAAATAGAGAGAATAACGGAACTGGTGTTTCATAAGGAAAATATAAAAACGTCACGTGAAGGTTATTTCATTATATTTACTGGTTGTCCTACTTCTAAATATATATCAGGAACTTGGCTCGTTTTTTTTTTTAATAGATTAAACGGGCAAACGAGCATACTTTTCATCTGAAGGAAAGTAACCATCATCACCCATGGACGCCTGCAGCACTAGGGGTTGATATCAAAAAGGCCTATTATGAATATATTACAAAAAGCTCCTTGCATATCTAGAAAACTATGATCTTGGGTCTGATAATAAATAAGGTTTTCTAAAAAATCGGTTGAAATTGAGACCTTTTACTTGTTGCCACACACATCTCGTGAGAATCCATTAACTTGAACGAGAAAGAGATAGCTGTCTCTCTTAACATTAGTAAGGATTTTACCCGATTATGCATAATAATAGCCTAATGAAATAAATTCCTACATATGGAATACTTGATAGCCTGTGCAACTAAATATCGAATTTTCTGAGGGATCGTTTATTCCTAGTGGTAGACGGCTGTTACTCCGAAATATTGGCCATTAATGCCAGTGTTACTCAGAGATCAGTTGTCTCTGCCAACACTTTTTCTATTACACTTTAACGATCTTCTGTTGTCTGGCATTCTTGAAATTGCAAACGATAGTACCGTTGAGGAGAGATATGTATGTATGTCATGTTCACGGACCGTATATCAGACATCTCGGAGCATAGAGAGGGAATGATTTTTCGCCTTAATCATCTTAAAAAAGTATCTTTTTGGGTTCACAACAATTAAGTTAAGTTCAAAAACACAAGCATGTGGATTTACCACTGAACAGAGTCCTTTCAAATTTACTGCCACATTTCGAAGTTTATCCTTGTAGCTGCCGCTACATAACGAGATGGCAATGATGTGGAGTGGAAAAGGTTACACCAAAGCAAACTAGATGGCGCTGTACAGATGACGAGGACCGCAGTACAAACACTGAAAAGCTCCATACAAACCAACTCACGCTAGCGAAGTTTCTACTTACGATTACTATATATAGACCTTCCGACGAACAACTGTCGGCGAGGCGCGGCCGCCTGGGCAACTCCAACTAGCCCTTCCTTTGCGGTGGTTGAGCATATTGACCTTCGCTCCCACCTTTCATTCCTCGACGAAACTTTCCACCTTGATGTGCCTTTCCACATTCTTACCAGTTTCAGACAGTATTAGTCTCCTTAGTCAACTAGACTAAAGAAAAGTCAACTAAACTACTAAAACTACGACAAAAAAGCTAGTTATCCTTAACATGCTTAAACGATACGTCACCCCAGATCAAGTCACTGCTTTATATAAAGCTCAAATCAGATCGAGTTTGGAGTATTGTAGTCATCTTTGGGACGGTTCCGCCAAATAACAGCCCGAGTCTTTAGAAGTAATCGGGAAACTCTTTAACATTTTGACCTCGGTAAAAGTACAAAAAATTATAAACCAAAAACTAAAGGAAGTATATATTTTTAATAATGTTATATTCAATAATATTTCAAGGGTCAATTTATAGATGTTTCAAAAAATCGTATAATTTGCTTTATACCTCAGAAATCCGCATTTTGTTATTTCTAAATTTTATTTTTTTCTCTAGTAAGCCGCTGTTTCTGGGAAATTTATTTATACTGAAATGAAGGTCCGTACTTCCTCTATCCATGATAAAAAAATCACGTCCTGAACGAGTGGATTCTAGACATTTTGGATTGTGTTAATTCAGCGTTTTTGTGAAATGTTGAGAGTTTTAATTTTTGTGCTGAATTCTAATACTTTTCTAAAGTTAGCCTATATCATTCCTTGTATAATCAGCTATCTGCCTGTAAAAGTCTCATTAAAATCGTCTCAGTTGTTTCTGAGATTAACCGGAACAAACACACAGACAAACAAAAACTTATTACTTTTGTTTTGATCTAGTCATATAAAATTGTTCCTTTTTTAAATTACATATTGCGAAACAGGGTCGTTAATTTGTAAAAACAAAAACTCGAGTTATACGGACTTTAACCCGGGTTAACTTGGTTTTAATCGGAGTTGGCACATCTATAGTTTTTTGTATATTATTTTTTTCATTATATTATTTGACAAATACTTTGACTTAACAAATAAAACATCTAGAAAAGGAAAAAAAAACTAATCAAAACAACGTTTTAATTTTATTTTATTATCAACTAAAAGTTAAAAATGTATATGAAAGGGGTAGAAATAGGCATGAGTAAACATTTTACATTAATACTTAGTAGGACGGTAAACAGACTGCGGCAAGCACAAATGTATAGACGTGATAGTTTTTCAGTAATGCCGAAGCCAGACATACCTCAAAATGTTAGTATATTTTTGTCCTTGAAGACTACAAAGTTCTACAAAACTACGCAGCTACACAAAGTTCGTAATTCTTTACTCAAAAGGAGACTCCAATCATAACTGAGAAATTGTAAACTCAAATGGTTTAAATAAAGAAATTTTTATTTTTTATTTTTATTAAAAACCTAAAAGGCATATTGTTCTGTATGTTTCAGTTGTCCTTAGCTGCATACTTAATTATTGATTTCCTTTGTTATCTTCTCAAGATCTTTCAAGGTGCAGATATGTATAGTTTTGGTTTTTTCATCTTTCTTAGTGAAAGCTATGCCATGTTGCCTCATATAAGTCAATTTCTTTTAATTCTAACTTGATTTTCCATAGAAGAAAGGTGATACTTTAAGCGAGAGGCGCCTGCAGATATATTTTAGAGTCCTCTGTTTAGCCGACACCTGTAGAAAATATATTGATCTGTTCAGCAGTCAGTTGTTGCAAACTTTACGAACCTGGAATAGTGAAGAGTGTCATATATATAATAACAAACTGCCCCATATATTTTAGGAAAGAAATGAAATATAGACAATAATAGGAGAAGACATAAACGTTGGCAAGTTACATAAAATAAAGACAGTAAACAGACATTTGCAAATTTTTGTGTAGGCCTAATAAGAAAAGTAAACAATAGAAATAAGTAGAAAATCAAGATTAAGATAATTATAGTATAGTAATTAAAGATGGTAATCAAATGTATGTTGCGTATACATACCCTTAACATTACAATAGAAATTCCCTCCACATTTAGTACATTAGAACCTAGTTTTACTTAAGCAATAAGGCGCACTTAAAGTGCTAGAAATGCAGTTGCTAACCGAACACTGTCACACAGTGGCTACGCACACTTAGCTCTCGTGGCACAATAATGCCTCTCACTGCCACATGTATATCCACGCTATAGTAGGTGTCTTCTGAAAATCAGTGTTGGAAGTGAGAACAGTTACTCACTCCAACAAAAAACTGAGGAGACATACCCTTTTATATTTTAAAAATCACCTTATATGTATATAGTGTTTTTTCTTTCTTTCAATTATAGCACTAGCATAAGTCTAATCAATTCATAAGTAATTGAGATCAAAAATAATTGTATACAACACTCAGTTTATCATCATTATAGCAATAACATTTCTACCATGTCAAATGAAAACACGCGCATCAAAAGCCTATATAACTGTACAGCTAGTGCATACTTGTTGAAATGCCAGTTTATATCCCAAGTAGTATGATAAGAAAAATTTAATAATAAATAGATATTGCAGGCGGACCATGTTGGACCCTTGACATTTATTCTCCCTGTAGTAACTAAGTCATTAGCAAAAGCATCCTGTAAACATAAGAAAAATGTTATTATAACCTAGATATATACAAATTATAAATTCCCTTCAGGAACAAGTTATAAAAATGATATTAAATGTGTAATTTCAAATAAAACGTAAACAAAGTCTCTGACATATGTTATAGGGACTAGTAAAAAATAAATAAATAAACCTTTACGAAGTACAACGTTTATAGTTGATATTGTGGTCTTTTTGCTTAGTGGTCCACATATTTTAGACTTTTTGTTTTGTTAATAACAAATATAAAATTTCACGAATCGCAAATATTTTCTAAAAGTCATTGATTACTTTCCGGTTTTACGAATATCTTAAATTTACCATCATTCTCGTCACTGAACACAAAATGCGGTATTTTCAAACTTATGTTACTACTGCTTTATCTTGTAATAAAATAGCTTCAACAGATAAAGTATTCTTCCATTTCATTCAGTATAGTGCTGCAATTCTATTTATTTATTATTGTATATACAACTAAATTAGGTACGTTTAATTTTCTATCATAGAAAAAGTCCTTTATTAATCTCTATTCTCTTATAATATGACTGATGACATAAATATGTCGAGGTCAATCCATACTTTATAGAAAACGAAGGAATTTTAGGTTGGCGACGGTGGCGCCACTGAAGTCGAATTAAAGTCAAGAGAAGACTTACACATACTAATATCTTATAAATAAAATTCTCGTGTCACAGCTTGACCGATTTTTATGAAATTTTATATGCATATTCAATAGGTCTGGGAATCGGCTACTAGCTATTTTTCATACTCCTAAGGGATAAGGGTGGCCTACGCGGACGGAGTCGCGGGGCGCAGCTAGTATTATATAATAATATTAACGTGTGTAGGGGGATTACATTACCATGTTTATTGTTCCTTACTCTTGCACAGAGCCTTCCGAACACTTTTAGAGAGTCTAAATAAATCAAATCGCACTTCTTTAAAAACTATACTATTGTGACAATTGAAACAATGTTGCATGTAGTTAATAAATTTTTAATTTATTTAAGTAAATTAAACTTAAAATTATATATAAGAATCACAAACAAAATAAAAATAAAACAATTAGTCAAGGAAACAGAAAAATTAATAAGGATATTTTTTAGCTAAAAAGTGAATCTTAGGAAAAGCTGTCAATAGTTTATAACATAATGGATATATCAACAGTTCTTAAACTGTTAAACCGAGGAACTTAAGGAGCAATTTATTACGGTACGGATGAAATCTATAAAATTCGTAGAAAAATCTACGGAGTGACAATAGACAAGCTCGGCATTTAAAGGAATTTGAACAGTAAATCTATCTTAATATATAGTATAAATTATGCGTCACGTTGGTTGTCCGCGATGGACTGCTAAACTACTTAACCGATTTTAATCAAATTTGCACATCGTGTGCAGTTTGATCCAATTTGAAAGATAGGATAGGTTACATCTCAAAAGTGATCCAATGTTCGGGCAGAACAACGTCTGCTGCCGTGTCCAGTAGCACTAATATACAGCTATAAGCTGAAGAGTTTTGTAGTCTTCAAGGACAAAAATGCACAAACACTTTGAACTATGTCTGGCTCCGGTAATATAATAGGTGTAGAAATGAAGTAAGAATATTTTTAGATCCCATAGCCTTCTTCTTCGTTTGGCAATATAAGTCATGCAATATAGGAGATAGCTTGCGATAATTTTTTTTTTGGACTATTTAACACACGTCTGCTCCTATTCCTAGGCAATTTAATGCCTGTGTTATAGTGCAAAGTCGTCAAATATACACAAATATTGTTGTGAAAATGTACGTACATATTAATAAATGAATTTTACCTCTTTCTCAAATAAGATCGGCGTGAGGTGGCGGCAATGTTGTCACGTCAAGTGATGGTATTGTTGTCGCGTTTCGTTCATTTTGTGAGAGTCCTGGTGGTCTAAGCTCCTGTTTCAAGGCCGGCGACGCATCTGCGAGTCTCTTATTGGTGCACGTCGTGTCGGTAGTCACATAGGTGCCCGCCTACCTATTGTCCCTTGTAGTATAAAAATATATTAATTTATCTTTTTGATTGATATTGGCAGGCGTCGCGCTACAATGCCTTGGTCGTCACGGGGAAGCCCTCGCCGCCTTCAGCTCAGGACTGGGAGTGGAGCCGGCATCGCGGCAGCTCCTGGCAGCCCTGGTGGAGGCCTCGTTGAAGTCCCCCTTACGAACAACATTAGAACCAACTTTTAGACAACTGGAGGCAATGAAATTGGACCAGTCACCGTTCGTTTTAATATCGGTAAGTTACGATATTTCGAACTAAGTTTCAGTTAAGGTATCTTTGTTTGAAAACATTCTTGGCGAATGTTTACTAACTACAAATAATACCCTTGCCAAATTGCATCATTGTACGTCCCGCCATTTTCGAGATTTGTCGTCACGTGACCTTCCGCTTTTATCGCACGCTTAATTATTATATGTATCGCACGCTTGATCATAAGCTGACCTAAGTGAAAAAAAAGCTGAATTTTGTGATTTACCACTTATTCCGCTTATAATTCTATAAAAACGGCACTATTGCAACAACTTATGTATATACGTATATAGTTAACGAAGCTATTAATGATATTTAAATGTTATTTTAATTATGTTTTATCGTTTGTTTGTCTTTGAAACTAAAAACTTGTTTTAGTTAAAAAGACAAAAGTGTATCTCAATGTTTGATGGATCTTCTTAGATTGCCTGATTGAGGATGTTGAAACGAAGCTGCCTGTATTATTAACCCACTTTAGACCTAAAACGTTATTGATCAGTTAATGCTTACGATATATAGGTGTATTCAAAATAAGATAAATCTTGCTCCCCCTAATCAGAGCGTACTACATTGTTGTTTTTTTTTCACACATGTTCATTTAATTGGTACAAATGAAAGAAGCAAAATCGACTTCTAATTACCAAAACGGATTTCCTGTACAACACAATGTCTGTCTTACCTTAATTAGGTATGTTTAAGAGGTTTTTTTTAACAATGACGTCAAATGGTCCTTTAAAATTTGCAGATAATGAAGGGGATGGGTAGATACACCTAACCTACATGTAACCTTACTTAATATAACTAATGAATGAACTAAAAGGATTAAAATTTTGAATCCAGGGGGATATCTGCCTTTTTATCTGTACGATAACTGTCCAGATCCACCACGAGTACGCGACCGCGAGCTGCTATTGTCACTCCCCCTATATTGTCCCTGACTGTAGTATCCGAATCCTTTATACCTTTATATTCTATCCTTTACTCCTGTCTTTCTAATTAGAGGTAGCTCCACGCTTGCAGTGCATTTGGTCTGCAGCCGGAATGGGCCGACGTGCCCCGGTACTAATATCTCTATAATAAAGATCAGCGTGAAGTGGCGGTAATGCTGTCACATAAAGTGATGGTATTGTTGTCGCGTTTCGTTCGGTTTGTGACACTTCCCGGTGGCCCAATCTCGTCATTAAAAGCCAGCAACGCATCTTTTTTTTTATATATTACAAGCGGGCAAACGAGCAGGCAGCAGGCACCGAAGTGCCTACCGGCGCCCATGGACATCTGCACGACCAGAAGGTCAGTAGATAATACCTCGGGTATTATGCGAATAGTTACTGTTTTATCCCTCGTAAAAAATATATTTTTTTTTGAATGAGGGGTATTTTTTTTCGTACCTGTTTATGACAACGTTCAAGTACATATGTCATAACGATGGTTGAGTACTTAAGACACGAAAGGGTGAAAAACAAATAACCTCACATTTAATAATATTGGTAAATGTAAATTCATATCATTCTCACGTAAAGTGACGTTCATTATATTTAATCATCTAGATCATCTAGATAAACAGTGTGTCCGAGGTAAGAGATCAGAGAATTTTTCAGGTCTCTCGCCATGGTGAAATCTGGAAAATTCCCTGATCGCTCACTGTGGTGGTCGTCTTTTAATTATGGTATAAAATATATCACTGCTAAGGACTATTGTATTCTTGGTTTCGTTATGAGAGTCCGCAAGGACTTTAAATGTTACTTCTCAGTCATCCTTTTGTACCAACTCGTTAGTGCGATCAATTTATTTATTTATTTTCAGATTTTCAGTGGGCATTTGATATATTAAAAGTTTTCTCATACCCATTGTCCCATTTACATGTTCCTATACTAAATTTAAGAAATTAATCTTAGAATGTTCGTAACCTTTTTAATATAGTATGTATTTATATATTTGTAATAGTTTTTAAAAATATATAAATATATATTAATGTATTAGTTTTCTTAGCAGTATAACATGTACTGTATTTTTCCCTAAAAATAAAAAATTATAATATAAATCATCGTTAGTATATACAACATTAGTAGTGTGTATATACACATATATACTTACCCATACAGATCCTGGGACCTTCTCCGAACGGCATGTACGTGTACTGTTTAATACTTTTTTTTTCTTCACCGTAAAAGCGTTCTGGGCGAAATTCTTCTGGATCCGAGAAGTATTTCGGGTTGTGGTGCATGTGGTACACCGGTATGTGAACGCGAGTACCCTTCTCCAACAGCAGCCCCGTCGGTAGCGTGTATTCCTCCGTGACCTCGCGCGTCAGGACGCCCAGCACTGGGTACAGGCGCAGAGTTTCGTCGATACACGCTTGTAGATATGGCATCTCGTTGACGCACTCAAATTCGATCTTTCCGTCGTGTCTCCGGAAGTACTCGGTGACCTCCTCTACGACCCTCTCCTGGGCGTGCGGATGTTTAGCCAGTTCGTAAAGCGCGAAGCTGGTGGTAGAAGACGTGGTCTCGAAGCCGGCGGCGAACAGAAGCGCGCATTGTCCTATCAGCAACTCGTCGTCGACTTCCAACTTGGCTATTTTCTTCTCGCCGGTTTTCAGATTAGTTATACTATCACCCGCTATGTGGTCTTTTCTCTTCCAACTCAAGATTTGATCGACGAAATCGTTCCTCGACGATTCCTTGTACTGGCGACTCTCGAAAACCTCGGTTATCAGTTTGTCGAAGAACTGGGAGACGTCGTGGTCGAACAACTGGAAACCTAACCCATAGAAGAACGCCGGCCACATCGCGCGGAACAGCAACTTGAATCCCCCGTAGTTGGAAACGTCGAACAGCTGCTCGCTGATTCTCACGAAGGGATTCTCCTGCCGCGTCGCCGTCAACGTGCCGGTGCTCACTCCGAAGGCGCACGACCCGATGCAGTCCATGGTGTACCTCGCCAGAAGCGACTTGATTTCGACCACCCTCGTCTCGCTCCCCCTCAGGTTTTCTTCGAGCGCTGTCTCCAGCGAAGTCGCGCAGTTCTCGATCAAGTAAAACATGTTTTTCAGTTTCGACGAGGAAAACATTGACGTGAGGTTCTGGCGCAGAACTTTCCAGCGGTCGCCTCCGGTAAAGAACATGTTCTCGGTGATGGGCTCGCGATGTGTGTAGTTCGCCACCTCCCTGGCGTTGAAGTAGTAGAAGTCCTTCGCCATGACAGTCTTAATTAGGTCCGGATCCTGGAGGATGAGCACGGGGTCGGTGCCGTAGAAGGCGCCGACGTAGGGCTCGTCGGGGAACCGAAGGCAGAGGTCCCGCGCGACGAGCGGCGCGTGTTTGCGGAAGGTGACGTACTCTGCATAGTTGCCGACCAGCGCGAGTGGCCGTACGTGCGCCACGCGCCGCTTCTTCCAGTAATTGTTGTTCTTGGTTATCAAGTAATATACGCACAGTGCCAAAATAAACAGCGCATACATCATTGAATAAAACACGTCCATTTTCTGCGACGCTCTAGACTAAGTTACGCGAGAGGAATGCTCGCTGAATTATTGTTTATATTTTGAGAACGTCAACAACGATAAGCTCGAACGCAAGTTTAACGTAAATATGTCGTATCGTAGTTACGTAAATGTTCAGTATTGTATACACTAAATTAAATTCAAATAACATATATACATATCATTATTTTATTGTCTTTTTAAGGCAAACGGGAAGGTGATTCACTGGAGTGCTACCGACGCCCGAGATTTAAACAGCGAAATCATTTTATAAAATTTAAAATAGTGTGCAAATTTTTTAAATTATTTAACTAGCCAGAACCCCCGTTTCGGTCCCGTTCCCGTTCCAGTCCCGTTCCTGGCCCCGGTCCCGTTCCGTTTCCATTCAATTTCCCTTTCGCTTTCGCTTTGCCATTCCTTTTTTATTACACAAACTTTGTCCTGACAATAACGAACCCAACAAAAAAGATATTATTCATAAATAAATAATTTGCTGCAGTTAGTTGTTCGGAAGTTAGCATACATTTCAGAGACTCATTTTTATTGACGACTATAAATTGAGATATTAATTTACATATTTAATTTATAATAATTGAGATATTCTATCTTTTAAGCTGGATCAAACTGCACACGGTGTGCAAATTTAATTAAAATCGATTGAGTAGATTAGGAGTTCAACGCGGACATACAACGTGACGCGTAATTTATATTTATTAAAATATTATGTGTTACATAACTGCGATATCGTGTCATTTTAATAGTTTCATAACATCATGTTACTATGGTGTTGGATCAATGTGGGTTAAATATACTTTTTTTCCGGCCCCATTCGTCACGCAATCAAGTTAGTTCACGTTGTTATCTATCACGCGATTTTTATAACGATTTTGAATCGATATTTTCATATAGTATTAAAATAAAATGAGATGACACCAGATGGCTATCGGTGATCTTAACTCGCTCCACAGCCACATCCTCTACAGTCTAAGCGGATCCTGGATAACGCTAGGAAGAAGAAGAGTGACAGCAGATGAGATAGTCTTCAATTACATAATTTTACGTGGCTTGCGTCAAATTCACGTCGAAATCAAGTCCAAAGATGAGAGAAAAGAAGAAGACCTGACATAAGATGCTGTATTCCTAAGCCAACATTCGCACGAGAGGTAAATAGCGTTGCGTTATATGTCGGCGTTGGCGCTTTTTCAGCGTCGTCGATACGAAAATATACCGTACATGTATATAATATATACATATGACTAGTACGGTGCTGTGTCGACATGGGGCGAAATATAACAAACCTATATGATGTAGAGAATAACATGAGCGATCATTTCCTATCGTAACTAGAATTTCTTGAGATGTAAAGTGTAGATTACTAAAGCCGACAGTTTATATTGTTATTATTTTTAAATTTAAAATTGGAGCGAAAACTTAGGGTACCATTTTGCGAACATTGCGCGGACGGAGGAATATGAAATTTGGCACAATCGTAGTTCATATAGGAAGGTGTGCAAATGCTAATATTATTTTATAATATGAAATATTAATATATTAAATTATTAAAGTAAAACAACACGCACACCAATGCCAAACGATTTACACACACATGTATTGGATGACGTCAAAGCGTCATCGTGACAACGGCATGTTACATTAATTGTTAAGTTTTATTTTTCCGTAAATAAAACAATATATGTCCTTGTACGCAAAAAGGTTTGTAGGCGAATTTCCAACAACCGGCCAAATGTGAATGTTTAATTATAATTGGAATAAATGCATCTTTGCATAATTTGCATGCCATACAGCGGCTAATTGGCTGGCCTGTTGGCGCAGTGGGCAGTGACCCTGACTTTGCTCCGGGGGTCGTGGGTTCGATTCCGACCTCGAGTCTGGGTGCATTATCCATATGTATGTTTTTATATATTTCTAAAAAATATATATAAATGTGTATAACAGGCGGCTGTTACCTATAACACAGGCATTAAGTTATCTACCTTAGGAACAGACGCCCGTGTGTCATATAGTCCTATATATTTATTATTTATTTATTGTTTACTTTCCACCAATTAAATTACTAATGTTTGCAGTCTTTGACAAACGGAAAGTAAAGTGTTAATTACATACTTGCCGAGTAAAAGTTTTGACTATTGTGATGGTCACAAAGAAAACAAAACTCAGAATAACAACTCACTATTTAGCATGAGGATTTAAGAAATTGTGTAGATTTTAAAATTGCAAAAAAAAAATGAATTCGATCAAATTCGAATAATAGAAAAATATCTCTCGCCGATTTTCGCATAAGAAAGTAACTCATAAAAGGTATTAAAATAAAGTATTAAATTGGCTAAGTAATCTATTGCACGCCTCATAACGCAAAGTTTTATGGGTCTGCTTGACTCTCACTTAATTTTTCTTAGCAACTTTTTCTTTAAAAGCTCTTTATTATGATATCTAAATAGCTAAAAGATGTTGCATATCACTAATAAAAATGGCCAAAAGCATGTCAAGGCACGCTAATACAGAAGGGTTCCGTATCTGATACGTTATAAACGTATTTGTTAAATAACTTCAAAAGGACAACAATGTCCGATTTCGTCCAGAACAATTTTCCTAATGAGTTTTCAGCATGTTCTATCAACATGGAAAATTTCAAGTCTCTACGTCTAATAGTTTGGAAATGGTCACAAATAGTAATATTTAGAGAGATTGCACATTTTTGGATTAAATGGTTCACGGTAACATTTCTGTCTTTGCAACACAAATCAAATCAAAAGATATTTTATTCAAGTAGACTTTTAAAATCTCTTCTGATTCGTCAAATATTTTAAAAGATACTACTGATTCGGAAAAGATGAGCCACGAGATGAATCAATGAGAAACTACTTAGCCACTCTTTTAAAAATAGTTCTTACAAGAAATGAGTCTAATTCATTTCCAGGTTAACTATTAAAATACAAAGCTGGAGCAAATCAACTCCAAGTAGTTTTATGTTTAATTTAAGTCTTCCACTGTATAATACGCCTACGAATAAGCGTGTTTTTAATGTGACATATTTAATATTGCATCCGGAATTTAAGAATGTAATAGCATTCTGAAACCGATGAAAAAATTTTTAAAAATTAAATTTTTCATCGGTTTTTATAGAAAAGCGGGGATAGCCTAGATAATCTTGTAATCGGGGGTAACACGGAAGGCCAGAGAGCACGAGGGGCCGAACCGGACCTCCTGCATTTTCCTTGGAGCAATCCAGTATAAACCTGTTCTCCACTATGTTAATAGTTGCGTTCACGTTCACACACAAGCTTGTTGCACAAATCGCTGGTTGAATCCCTATTCGATCGAATTTGCAAAAATGGCGTGTGAAAGTGGAGATGCGTGAAGCGCCGCTCGCGTGTCCAGACAAAATTTAGCATTTACTCGATCAACCTAATTCCAAAACGCTACTGTCTGGAAGCTGGTGCGCCGGCATTCAAATTGCGCCCGCTGTAATTAAAGAGAGCACGCAATGCAAGTATTTCGTTCCATTACCGAGGTCGTGCTAGCGAAATTTTTGCCCTCATATTTGCCGTTGTCGTGACAAAATTCGCTCGTGTAATTTCGCAATGTCCATCATTTTAAGTTGGTCGTTTCATTTTTAGTATCAGACTATTAATGTCTTACTCTGTCTCGTCTCCATTATTGGTGTATAGGTATATTCGGGTTATCTATCGGTAAACATAGAGGCGAATGGTCATCCACCACGAAATCTACAAAACGGTGGAACGTACAAAGATGAAATTTGGCAAGAAGGTAATTTATAATTAATAGACATCCGCTAAGAAAGGATTTTTCAACAGGTCCAGATTACGGAGGTGTATAAGCTCTTGCAAGTTTAATTTTACGTTGACGAAGCCGCGGGAAAGAGCTAGTATTATATTAAGATCTAATATATAGAGAGACACTACTTTGATAGGCTGATTTCACATATCAAGGTATTTAAAACGAACACGCAAAATCGAATATTTTTGATTAAACCGTAATGTATAAAACTATAACTGTGATTAACAGAAACAACTATTCTCTAATTAACTTTAGCAACAATATCCGCTATAGCTTCTGCTTTAGACAGTGTAATCCTGATAAGAGACAAGCCTCATGTGTAAACAGTATACTACCCGAATTAATTAATTCCTCATTGTGACATTCACAAATACAATGTTATGTTATTTACTGTAATTATAACTCACCACTATGTGTATGCACGTATGATATTAGCACCGAGCACAATGTACTTAGACAGTTGTTTCCCAGTCCACGGTTGCAACACGACTGACCTCCGTTCAAATGAGTGTCATTGTATTCATACTCATATGAACAACTACCCCCCTTTACCTATACACCACACTCATTGGAACTGCTACTAATCGAAAGAAAAGTCCTACCTGGTCAATATCTTGAAAACCTCAATCGTGATCGAAGTTTCTCCAAATGTTCCTTAATTTTAAAGAACATGATTATCCTTGAAAATTAAACACGTAGATTAAATCACTTAACTCCTACTCTAAATTTTTAGCCCCATTATACCATTACTTCAACTGGAGAAATGAGCCAAAGTGATCTGTTCTTCACAGTCATCTCCAACTGCCAACAAAATCTTTTCGTTGGATGGGAATTTAAACATTATTCTTCTTCTTCTTCTTAGGGTTATTCCAGTCAATTACCGGTCCGCTTAGATTATAAAGAATGTGACTGTGGGAGGAATTTAGATAACCGTCTGACATCATCCCTGGAATCTCCACAATCTCATGAATAATATTACTCAGTGACATTAATCGGGACCCATTATTTTACGTGCCGTTCAAAACACGGAGGATTTCGGATATTTGAAAACCACTGTTAGAATAGGGCACCCATCTATCACCCGGCCGCGGTAAGAGCTGCTTAACTTAGCGATCGACTCAAATACCAGCCTCTGGTTAAGCTACAACCTGCTCAGAATTTACATATTATTTACTTTTAAAATAGTACATAAAATTACTCTTACAAAATTTAATATCCCAGTAAATTCTGTTCACGCATTATAATACTTCAGAGGCCTTATTAAATCTTTGTCTTTAGAATAGCAATTTTATTATATCACGCGGTGTTCCCAGGCGGTCACCCATCCAAGTACTGACCGCGCCCGACGTTGCTTAACTTCGGTGATCGGACGAAAACCGGTGTATTCAACGTGGTATGGACGTTGGCGATTATTGAGACGAATAATATGTTCCATACAGTAAACATATTTTCTATGTTTGTGATGTGGTACTCAATTCGGCTGTATTTTTTGTTTTGCATTTTTTACCTCAAAACTTTCCACTAGATGAAACAATTTTGATGATTCTATTTTTATTTTTGAACTGGTGCTTCCCGTGTGATCCCATTTCAATTTGGTCCATTTCAGACAATTTAAAATTGATTCTTTTTTAACAAAGAAAGATTATTTAAATATAGTAGATTAATTGATTTAAGGTTTCAGAAAACAAAATGTGGACAGCATGTTGTTACTTATTAAAATTACATCGAATTGTGCGCGTCCGCTCACATTGATCACGCCGATGTCTACGTTGGTGAGCCGTCCGTCCAGCACGACCACAGTGGGCGGTTCGTGAGCACGACACCACATTCTACGTAGCTCATAGAGCTCATCAGGCTTACCTCGCCCACGCCAATGTCCATGTTGGTGAGCAGCCGTCCGTCCAGCACGATCACGGTGGAAGGTCCGTGGGCGCGACGTGACAGTGCCCTCAGTGATCGCGGCACGTACTCCGCGCAGGCATAGCTCAATGAACCCACCAGACTCACAGAGATACAGTCTTGGTGTCCAATCTACGAACAACAAATCTATATATACAAAAGCGAAAGGTCTATATATCACGAAATCTCGAAAGCCGAGGGACGTACAAAGGCGAAATTTGCAAGGAGGTAGTTTATAATTAGTAGACATCCGTTAAGCGGACCTAGTCGCAGAAAACAGCTAGTATTATATAACGGATATTATATATTTTCTATTACAATCGTTACATTATAAAACAATGTCGCTACCCGTTTTCATATGCTTAGATCTTTTAAAATATGCAACGGATTTCAATGCAGTTTTCAACAATAAACTTAGATAGATAGAAGGGTTATTTCTATAATGCACATCTACATTGCACCCGTGCAGAGCCAGGGCGGGCCGCTAGTTATAGTTGTCCGCGAAAAATTAGGCAAAATAAAATGATTTAATTTTAGCGTGATGATATATAGCCTATAGCCTTCCTCGATAAATGGGTTATCTAACACTAAAAGATTTTTTCAAATCGGACCAGTAGTTCCTGAGGTTAGAGTGTTCAAGTAAACAAACAAACTCTTCAGCTTTATATATTAGTATACATAACTTTTTCAATGTCTGATTTCATTGGACCAGTGACCTACATTCACTACTCTTTTCTATCATTAAACGTCTCTAATAATGATCACACGAGGTCTCTGATGATGATCACACGACGTCTCTGATGATGATCACACGACGTCACTAATGATGATCACACAACATCTCTTATGATGATCACATCACGTATCTGATGATGATCACACAACGTCTCTGATGATGATCACACAACGTTTCTGATGATGATCACACAACATCTCTGATGATGAGCATTCCAATGATCACACTAATGATCATGATCATTAGCAGTTAGGACAAACACAATGACCTACACCTCTGGGTGTAATGTTGGCAAATTTGAATGTGGTCATGATCACCTTAAAATGCTGTTTATGCAACTCAGGTCTGGCAGCGGTCGTGAGCGCCCTGAGCGCGTCGGCCGCCACGCCCGCCGCGATGCCGTACTCCAGCCCCGCCCACGCGCCCACGCACACCGTCAGCGCCCACGTGGCCAGCTCCGCCTCTGGAAGTAGCTACACTGTACGGTAATCGATGAAAATAGACTAAAAAATCATAAAATGTAAAAAAACACTCCAGGAGTGCCTGCAGAAGTTAAATCGAAACGAAGGTGTCGGTGACGGCGACGGTGACATCAATGAGTGTACAAAAAGCGTGAAACTCGTGTAATCATCACCGAACGCTTGACTTTGACGTCACCCTTACCGACACGTCTGACGATTCGTTTTCACTTCTGTTGTTGTAAGCAGGAAAGTCTAAATTTCTTTTCATTAAATAATTAATAGTTGGATCGGGCGTTACAGTGCGGAAATCCAAGACAAGCAGGAATACTAAATCATTTTGCTTAAATCAAAAAAATCGACACTGGCATTCCGGCAGTCTCAATAGTGAATACGAATCATCAGAGGTATGATGGTGACGTCAAAGTCAAATCAAAGACAAAGTCAAGTCAAAGTCAAATTGGGGCCGCCATTTCCGCCAATTGTGTGGACTTTACCTATGGAAAAAAACCCAACCGCGCCTAAAAAAGTTTATTATTTTTTTTTTTAATTTTTTTTTTCTTTTTTTTTTTTAAAGAATATTAGGAATACTTTTTAGGTATGTCTAATATTCCCTTTTCCCCTCCTACTAAGCTTAATGTCCTTAAAACAAAGAGTAGTGACAAAAGAGGGCTGCTGTGTGAGTGAGACAGTTGCAAACACGTCGGATTTGACGGTAATCGACAGGGTTCTATTCTCTGCACATGCCCTAACCAACGCAGACTCCTCTGTTTGAGAAGTGCGTTCAAGCTAGGCAGCTGTGCATTCTAAGAACTCTCTCATTAGTTACCCTGTCTTGCCGTGTTATATCCAGGATCTTACGAAGGCAGCCCATATAAAAGGAATTTATTCAGCGTTCCACTTTTGCATAAGTCGTCCAGGTTTCGGCTCCGTACAAGAGTATTGATAGAACGGACGCTTGTAAGACCAGCATCTTGGTCTTGGTTGTTAGATATTTATTTTGCCATACTCGAGTACTCAGCTTCCCAAACATAGTTGTTGCTTTACCAATTCGAATCATCAACCTCTGGATCGAGTAAGACGTTATTTGTAACTGTCGAGTCTAGGTAGCAAAACCAGTCAATTTCCCTTAATAGCGTGCCATTGATCGTAACAGTTGGGGCCACAGAAGTGCCCTGTGCTAAAACTACTGTCTTTTTTAGATTAATAGTCATGGCAAACAGCCACATCATCGGCGTAGAGAAGGTTGTCGATGAAAACATTTTCACAGTTTCTTTTATATTTGAGGAGAGAGATGTTAAGCATCCTTCCATCGGGTCTCGAAATGCGCCGAAGGCCATGCGAAATATAAGTGAAAAGTATATACCAAACAGGGTGGGCGCCAAAACGCAGCCCTGCCGTACTCCTCTGGACACAACAAATGAATCGGATGAATTGCCGTTAAAAACTATTTTACTCTTCATATCCTCATGAAAAGATATAATGAGGCTTAGAAGTTTGGGTGAACATCCAATTCACTTAATCGCTATATACAGGCCTTCCCTGTTGACCGTGTCGAAGGCCTTATTGAGGTCAACGAAAGCGATTAACAGAGGGGGTATTTTGTTCACGACATTCCTCCTGTATCTGGCGAAGAGTAAAAATCATATCTATTGTGGGGGGAACGAAACTTCGGGGACGAAAGCCACACTGTGATTGTGATTCGGGATAAACGCGCTCTGCTAGCTTTTGCAGTCTTGAGCGGGCGACTAGACCGAAAAGTTTGGCAATTATGCTCATAAGAGATATACTGCGGTAGTTGTTACAGTCACCGCGGTTACCTTTCCCTTAGTGCTCAATACTAAAGTTTCATGTTTCTAGCCTCGCAAATGACGGACTTCCATAACAACTTTCAACCCCCAATTTCACCTTAGAATGTACCAGAATGCTCAATTGCTTGGCGGCACAACTTTGCATGCGTTATGGTCATTTTAACTAGCCATAAGTAGTACAATTCCAGATTTGTAGCTTAATAAGAAAAGTGTATTTCCTAATGTAGAAGATTGCTCTATAATGGCGCATCACTTGTTATTCAAACGGGCACGCGTCTTGTGTGTAAAAAATAAATAAATATAACCAAAACAATATGCAATATTTAAGATTCTCTTTGGGTGGGAAACTTATGTGGGGAAATAAGTAAAAAAGTAACTACAAGCTCTGTAATTTATCCGTGCCATATTTAGTTATGATATACGAGAACGTTGACAGAAGTATATGATAACCAAAATATTTTTTTGTATTATTGGTAGAGTAACAATCAAATATGCCCCATCTAGGGGATACAGGAATATGCTGAGGAACATCAAATACCAATATTTTATATTTAATTAAAATCAATTCAATATTTGCATTCATTAATATCTTGACATACTTGCATATATTAAAAAATATACCTACACAACCCAAACAAATTAAAATAGACCAACCGAATTGGGTTAGATGATTGTCAGTATTTAATTTGGTTGGATATTACTTTCGGCAAGTGCGCTTGTCATAGCGAATATTCAATATATTCTACCTCTCTCTTTCTAATCAACGGAAAGAAAGAAAGAAAGAAACATTTATTATATAGAAGATGGACGGTCAAAAATCTTGATAAATAGCAATTTCTACGTCACTTTTTTTTTGTTTTATTATTCTACCAGTATTTTTCGAAGAATAAATCCTAACAAATATTCAGAGCATTATCTTTTCCAATATTGATTTTGTGTCTTTTTTTAATGTTCATTTATACTCCACGGGCTGAAGGCTCGTGTTAACTATATTGTATTATCTTCCTTATGGTATTTTTCTGTCTTTAAACTATTTTCCATTCCATTAAATTCATATACATTTGGTCTAAGTCATATTAGTATATGAGTTATTATTATACGTATTATTAATTGTATTTTATACACGAAGGGCCGCAAAAACGCAAAAGAAATACAAATATTTATGTTTGCTTGGATTTTTATTTCGTTTAATACATATACATATTTTTTAAATTTATTGTTAAATTAGTTAAGGGTGTCTGGAATGTTGATAACGGGGGAAGTATATATACACCTCCCGGCGAACAACTGCCGGCGAGGCGCCGCCGCTCCGGGCAACCCCAACTAGCCCGAATGAAGATCTTCCTTTGCAGTGGTTCAGCATATGCGCAGTTGCTCATATAAAATTTTCCAACCATCTCTTTAATTGAAATATCCAAATAGTTTTCATCGCTAGTATACCAAATTGAATTTGACAAAATATACTCGTATATATAGCAAAATGTGACAACATAACTGATGTTTAGTAAACATTTTGGGTCGTTTTGTAAAAAAAAACTGCTTACAAATGTACTGTGGAAATATTTGCCTTACAAACATAATCTTCGAGGTAATATCGCGAAGAAAAACAATATTTCAGGCTCCGTCAATTTTAATATCTCGCGACGACTTTTGATCTTCCTAAGAATATACGCGGTCTTTAGAAATGTGATTTGTGCGCATTTATTTATATTTATGTTATTTTATCCGCTTATATCAGATATTTCCAAGTAATTTATGGCGTAAAATCCGTGCCTTTATATCTGACTAGTTGCTGCCTGCGGCTTCGTCCGCGTTAATTTAGGTGAAAAATTTTAGCGTGATGGTATATAGCTTATAGCCTTCCTCGATAAATGTGCTATCTAACACTAAAAGAATTTTTCAAATCAGACCAGTAGTACCTGAGATTAGCGCGTTCAAGGAAACAAAGACACAAACTTCTTCTTCCTAGCTTTATCCCGGTCTAGTAGCAGGGTCCGCTTAGATTGCAAGGGATGTGGCTGTGGGGCGAGTTAAGATGACCGATTGCCATCTGCCGTCATCCTTGGAACCCTCACGATCTCTACAACCTTACGACTAATATCACAAAGTGACGTTAATCGGGTCCTACTGTTTTAAGTGCTATCCAAAACGCGGTCGAGGTCCGGCAGGTTCACTGCCAACTACCCGAAGTGGTCAGCCAAAATAACACTAATTTATTAATATTAAGGTCATTTTACGACCTAGACTTGCCTAATTTTATATTATAAATGTGAAAGTAACTCTGTCTTCACTTTCACGCCTAAACTGCTGAAAGAATTTTAATGAAGTTTCGTATAGAGATAGATCAAAATTTCTCAGAAGCCGCCAACTCACTATCATTATTACTATCATTTATAACCCCTGATGCTGCTGGCTGCCATGGGCGACGCTGATCGGCTGTTTTCAGATGGGCCGTTTGCTCGTTTGCCCACTTAACCAATAAGAAAAAAATTGGACCTCTCAGTAGGATATAGGCTTCATTGTATTGCGAATATTGAAGTGAATTCAACACGAACGAAGTCATGACTTACGGCTAGTCTAATATAAAACTTACTTATTGACTAAAAATAGTTCATCAGTCTTACTTTGCCGATTAACTAGGCATCAGCTGTAAATTCAAGTCACTTACTGAAGCAGGATGTTGGGACTAACGAACTTCGGTATAGTCGAGAAGTAAATGGTTATAGATTATTTATTTTTTTAATAAATACTGTACCTATAAAATTATTTATAATAGACATAATATCATATATTCTCGATGAAATCTACGTTAAATTATAATATGACAAATTCTGACCCATTTACCTCCCTAAACCATTTATTTTGCTTTGCAGTATTAAAAAAAAAATACGTATTAAATCACCCAACGAATCGTATCTAATACTTGTAGGTGATCAATTAAAGGGTTTAATTCTGATGAATTTTAGCTGCATGCTGGGAAAAAAAGAAAAAATAAATACGCATACTCGGTAACCCGGTATCTGTAATTTTGGCGGGTGTTGATACAGTACATGGTGATAGAGTTTAGGTTACGGCATTGCAAAGTTTTTCTATCCGTTTATCCGTGGATGCAAGCAAAGCAAGTTAATTTTTTGCACTCACTACATCTTTCTATCGAACAGTGCAGGCCACCAGCAAAAAGTGATCATCAATCTTCGTTTGTCAATTAACTCAGTATTTGCAGTTGTTCGCAGAGTATTACTGGCAAATTCAACGTACTTATTGGAGATGAACGGGGCAACTAACGAACCTAGGTAAACGTAGAAAGAAAAGTGTTATTTATAATTACAATTATCATTCTACATTAACGACTATTGTTAGTGACGATAATAGTGTCAATATTTATCCTCAGTCAGTTAGTCTCTATCATATACAAGGATGTGTAAACGTGTGTGTAAATAGGGTACACGTCATAAATCATAGTCATAAAAAGAGTGTATAGCCGATAATTAAATTTGTATTAAGTATAATTGAAAGACAAAACATCGCTCTTAAGGCAGGTTTGTACTTACCATTTTTACTTGTAAAATAGAAAAAAACAGGCTTAAATCATATGGAGCTGTTTTCCCATTCATAATAGTAATTTTACACATATACATACATAATCTCACAATTAGTTTTTAAGAATTTATATAGTTTATAAATTTATAAGTTTTCAGGGCGGCCGCGCCTCGCCGACAGTTGTTCGTCGGAAGGTCTATATATAGTGAGTGTAAGTAGAAACTTCGCTTGCGTCAGTTACTGCGGTCGTCATCCGTACAGCGCCATCTAGTTTGCTTTGGTATCCTTTTCCACTTGACATCATTGCCATCTAGTTATGTAGCAGCCGCTACACTATAATTGTGCCAAAGTTCATATTTCTCCGTCTGCGCAATTTTCCTAAAATAGTACCGAAAGTTTTTGCTTCACGAGCTATGATATGGATAGTAATTTCACCTTTTCTTTTTTTTTATATAAGTTAAGCGGGCAAACGAGCAAACAGATCAACCGAGATGTGATGATCAGCATATATTATATAGTACTCTACAATAAGTAAAATAAAACATTATATATACTAGTACTCTACAAATATAAAATGAATTATAGTAAAGGAAACCATTTGTAACCCCTAGAGGTTACTAGGGGTACTAGTAACTTAGCTTTTGAATCTTAAAATTTATCACCAAATTATTAAATGATTAAGAAGAAAATTAATATTATACATATGACGTTCATAAGTGCTTATAAAAAATGACTATATGAATAAACGATTTTGACTTTGACTTTGAGAGAAATAAAGTTTTCAACCTTATTTAAATTCGCGCTAAGTGCAGGTTGACACAAAAATATAAACAATTATGAATTGATTTGGGGATCGTTTTAATATTTTACACTTAAGAAGTGGCAAGTTAAAGTGAATTCCGAGTATCCATTACGTCGAGTTGGAGTGATGTAAGTAATGTGAAAAATTTTAATACGCCGATAGCACGGAACGACGAGAGCTGTGTGGTATTCAATTTATAAATGTATTGTGAGACATATAAATGATAAAAAACACTCGGTTTCACTTTCATCTTTATTGGTCTCAAGAACCTAAACGAATAGGCACGGATATATTTAACACAGAAACCCACAAATTCCCTCTCATTGACGCCATAAGAACCACCAATAGAAATTCATCATACTGTTACCACATGATGGTAGCATTGCTATCGCAATATCACTGATGCCGCTACTGCAACCGGCCAATAAAATTACTACTACTTATGCCATGATTATCGTGTTGGCAATACTGCTAGACATTTAACTTAGACTACAAGAAGCCTTTTACTGAATATAAGTCAATATTTCTATTTTTATAAATATAGGTATCCGTTAATTCAACATACGTAGTTTAGTTTTTCTAGAAAAAGAATGAACTAACGAAGAAACGAAATAAATAAATAAAAAGATACGAGAAATACATATATCCTATACCTATCGTAATTAGGTCTTTGATATTTCGAATCTTACGTAAACGCTGCGAGTATATGTATGTGTATATATTGCATTAGTTATAGTTTAAGATTAGAAGTAGATTATTAGTAGAATATTTTATTAAAATTAAGATATGATACTGACGTATGTGTTCTGGTATGTCTGGTTCCTAGAAAACTCTTCTTCCTAGCGCTATCCCAACCTAGTAGTTGTAGACCAGGGCCCTTTTTAAGATCTGCTTTGCAGGTGACGTATATGCCAATGGAGCAAGTTAAGATACCGTCTGCCGACTGACGTCATCTCCAGAACCCTCACAATCTCTACAACCACACGACTAACATCACTCAGTGACATTAACTGGGACCCAGTGTTTACGTGCGTTCCGAAACACAGAGGTGTTCGGATATTTAAAAACCAGTGTTAGTCACTCATATATTAGCCGGCCGCGGTAAAAGCTACTTAACCTAAAGATCGGCTCAAATTCCGGTCACTGATTAAGCTACGATCGAGAAGATTGTGTGCCTAAAAAATAAAGAAAACAAATATAATAACTGTACACACGACGGACAGACGTCACACATGAGGCGATGTCTCGGTGGAGCCTCGCGCGGATTGCGGGGGCGTCACAGCGTCGCCGGTGCCATATTTATAATTACGTATGTCCCGTCGGCCGGACCTGTCGCGATTTCACCTGCTGTTACAGCCAACTCTTTGTTATTTCGTTTATTGCCAGTGTGTTCCACTAAGCGATAGCAACGACCACGCTCACGATACCCCAGTGGAACGTGCACTACGACCCACCTCTGGAGATGGGTCGTTGTGAGCGTGAGTAAAGACGTCGTTAGTGACTTTTTCATCACGAGCACCTTTGTGAAGGCGTGATTGTTGCAATCACTGTATTCCACACACAGTGATTGCAATTATTTTTTTTTAATGTTACAGGGGGGCAGACGAGCAGGCAGCAGGCACCGAAGTACCTACCAGTGCCCATGGACATCTGCACGACCAGAAGGCCAGCAGATGCGCTACCGGCCCTAAATGACGAGTTTTAGGCCACCGAGAAGTCTCACAAACCGAACGAAACGCGACAACAACACCATCACTAGACGTGACAGAATTGCCGCCACTTCACGTCGAAGCAATAGCCCGCGACATCGTCTCACTTGTATTCAATGATTTTGTCCGATGATTTTTATTGAATTGCAAAGAACCTTTATTACGTTTTTCTTTTGATAAGAATTAAAGAGAAGATTTAAAAAAATACTTAATGTTTTAAAATATTCCTCAAAGATCGCGGAAGGTAAAATTATTTCAGCCGCTCTCAAGATATGTTGTGCTGTGTGACCAAGGAAAAAAGGGATTTCAGATACAAAAGCGAAAGGTCACCTAACACAAAATCTCTTAAAACACGAGGTACAAGTATGTGGCAGGGAGGTAATTTATACTTAGTAGACATCCGCTAAGAAAGAATTTTGAGATAGGGCTAGACTAAGGTGCTCTAAGGGTTTTTATTTTTAATTTTAAAAGGATGAAGTAGCGGAAAACCGCTAATATATGTTGTGTATATGTAAGCAAGAAGTAAAACCAGGTAGTATATATGTTGAAATTTACCCGTTTTCCGGTTTATTGGCCTTTCGCCGTATTAAATTTCGTTCAGATACTTTCTATCGCGTTCCCATAATTGATAGGCAAACATCGACTAAATTTGGCCATTTATTATGTTTATGAATAGTGTTGAACATTCTTTTTCTTTTTTTTGAAGATAGATCGTCAGATCCCAGCGCGACTAGATTTGGCGTTTATACAAATAAATGCCTTTAAAAAAACTTGTAAAAAAACAAGTTTCGCAACTCTGTTCTTTTTATATATATTTTTAATTAAGGCTCTTACATCTATTTAAGATTGTGCCAGACCCATCTAATACCGGAGCCAGACATAGCTCAAAGTTTTTGTACATTTTTGTCCTTGAAGACTACAAAGTTCTACAAAACTGCGCCACACAGTCCTCGGCTACATGATCATTGAATGAGCATTTAAATGAAGCTATGTCTGGCTCCGGCATTAGAGGTTGAAAAAGCGAGATTTTTCTCGGTAATCGACTACGTGACAAATACCTAAGCTATCCCCCCTCCCCCGCTTGTATGTCTGACCGTAGTAATTTAAAACCTCCCCTCCTCCACCAATAATTTAATATCTAGAACATATTGCATTACAATCGGTACTGACTTAACATTTTTAACTGTACTATGACATCATAGTCCAGTACGAGATATGTTTATTAAATGGATAAACAATAGTGATTAGCATAATAAAAAAAAACCTCAATAATTTTGTAAGCGCCATATTCGATTTGCGCCTTCCTGATAATTATTATAAAGTAAATGGAAAAAATATCATATACGTTGTCAATACTTTGCGGATTTACATATACATATATTATGATTATTTATTTATAAAAATATTAGGAAACAGGAGTATACTATCTGATTGTAGCTAAAAGCCGCGATATATATTAGGTGATGATATTCGGTCTCTTACCAGCCGCGTTCAGCTCTTGTCACCCTCTTTATGTCAACCAACAATCTTGCCATCTTGCCAAATAAGATGCAAGCCGAGAAATAATTAATCAACGAGTTTTTTTTCTTAAGGCATTTACGAGAACGTACATCTATTTTTATTAGAACATTTTTTACTTCATAAGTTTGTGATAAAATTATCATATAGTTAAAAACTATATCTGAAAATGGGTGCACCAAATGATCCTTGGTGTTGCTTATATCATCTGTTATAGATGAATCAGGCCAATGATGATATCTGATAGTTAAAAAAAGTTTTGTCAGTAATAAAATTCCTAAAACTATATTTTTATTGTGACTATTTTATTTATTTCGACTAACTGCATTGATCTTATTGTAAACATAATTACTTAATCAGACTGCCACATCGATACCGTATAATAGGATTTGCTATGACGATCGATCTAAGTAATACTAGAGATTTTCGTCTGGTCGAAATTCGTCCAAAAACCTTTTTGCGTATCACATGCTTTATATAACGATATATATTCATCACAGAAAAATAAGATTTGCCAATTCATATAACATACGGTTGCCACGAATACGCTTTCGCATCATTGTGTACATGTGGTGTAAATTGCTGTACATCGTTTGGCAATGGTGTGCGTTACTTTTTATTTTAATAATTTAATATATTTATAACTTAATATATTTTACCAAAATATTAGCATTTGCACACCCTCCTCTATATAAACTATAATTGTGCAAAATTTCATACTCCACCCGCCGCGAAATTTTCGTAGAAAGGTACCGAAAGTTGTCTTTTCGCGTCTTAATATATATATTATATTGCTAACCACCTACATCGATAATATCTTTCCTTTCGTAACAAATTTTTCTCCAAAACAATACGAGACAACCCTGTGTTAACCGTTTAATAATGATGAATAGACAAAATTGATTCACAAGTAACGATCACGCTTTGACATATAATACGTAATATTACATAATATGAACAAAGTAATCCTTAAAAAAAAAATTAATAATAATACTAAATATAATACACTTTTTGAAAATTTGTTTAAAAATTGAACACTCTCTAAAGACACCCCTTTCAAAATTTGCCATTGTCATTTTGTGCACTATCGCTTGTTGCATAAAATTAGTGACGCGTGATTATCAATCATTATTAATATATATGTAATGCATGTATTGTTGTCGATTTAAGTTGTCTTCAATTCTGTTGGAGCAATAAAACGAGTAAAAATTATATATGATTCGTTGCTGACTCATATTTGATATAAACTTTTTTCATGTGGTTGATAAATCTATCAGTTGATTCTGCTCTACATGCTGGTATGTAATAAATGTTTTTTTCCTAGGAAATGGTACATTAAAAACGATTAAGAAAAGAGGGGCTCCATTGAAATTTAAAAAATGCTTGCTTTCATTACGAACGATATATTTCACGTGTCGTAAAAACTCTGTTATTACAATAATAATTTACGATTACTAATCTAGCTCTATCTTTTTTGTTTTGTTTTGTTGTAACAATTCATTAAAATGAACGTCATGTTTGAGCAATTAGATAAATCCATAATTAAAATTAGAATTTCGATTTTATGTGATCGAGTTTTAATTGAGACCGACAAAGGAAAATTAATTCGTTTTTAAATGTTTTAAATCATTGAAATATATTTGTATGACTATACATATATTTGTAATAACTTCCTCACAATACGTGCCGTCTCAAGCAATACCGCCTTCTGTATCCGACTCTTGACCTACCTCTTATTATTGTTTATTATTAGTTTTATTACTAGTCTTGAATTTATATATTACATTCATAAGGAATAGTTATGATTATAGGAAAATAAAATAGATACATATCACATTCGCATTTGTAATATTAAAATATTTTTTTAAATTAAAATTATAAAATATATATTTTTTATTTCTAAAATGTGTTTATCATTTTCTTTTATTCTATTTTTTTATTAATTTATTCGCAGCTGTGAAGGTTGCAAGGGTTTCTTCAAAAGAACAGTGAGGAAAGATCTCACGTACGCATGTCGCGAAGAAAGAAATTGTATTATCGACAAACGCCAGAGGAATCGATGTCAGTACTGTCGCTATCAAAAATGTCTTGCCTGTGGGATGAAGCGCGAGGCCGTGCAGGAGGAACGGCAGAGAGCGGCGAGAGGGGCGGAAGACGCACATCCGAGCAGTTCTGTGCAGGTATTAGATATTTTATCAGGATACCAAAACCTTTTTCTGATCTTTTTATTAGCAATGTACCATTACAGAATAGATCCCACTTA
>JANCMC010042678.1:132868-244709 GCA_024363005.1 Charaxes varanes | reverse complement strand
GATATTTTATCAGGATACCAAAACCTTTTTCTGATCTTTTTATTAGCAATGTACCATTACAGAATAGATCCCACTTAATGTCTTCCATAGTCTGTCTGCTGGATTTTTGCCGTAATCATCGCCGTGACAGAATTTAAGAAAAAAAAAGCGAACAAGAAGAATTTAAGAAATCTTACGTACGAATAAAATAGTCTGTCACTTCACGATAATCTGTTAGATTATCTAATTTAGTTGGAATCTTCACTGAAAAGTAGATTTAGGTACTTAACTAGGATTCTTTAATTCCGGATATACTCAAAGTTCCCATGGAAATATACAAATTAACGCAATTTTTGAAAGATGTAAAAGAAAAAGATTAGAAGTTATTTAATAATTACGTTTATTATTCGATACCAAGAATATTACAGAAAAGTTACATCGTATTTATAGAAAGTAGCATTATAATGTTCTTTTTATATAAATAGCTCGTCTATGTGAAAACCTCTACGTCATTAGCGGTTGATAAGGGTTTTATACTCAGTATACACACACGTACAATGTCGTTAAGAATAAAAACGAATCGATGACGAGTTTCACAGGGCGGCGTGGTTCTATGAACCGTGAGGCGTGTTTGAGTTGTTAAAAATCAATTACATTTTATACCATGTACTCCTTAAAGGTCTATATGTTTAACCTTAGTATTCTAGTGAGTTCAAAAATTGGATAGCTCAATGATATGAGAGCAGAGTGACATAGACTAGGTTATAGATACATAATTCGAATTCTGACTCCACTAGGCCTGCTCAGCTCTCCCATTACATGTATTGTTAATTGTTATTATTCCAAATAAATAAACAGCTACTATTTGCTTAAGATGATTTTGAAATGACGACCCATATGTTATATATCAAGCATTATTGTGACTACATATTACATAAGTACAGTTAAATCTGGGTCAAGTAATTTCATAGATATCCCAGAATTGTTTTGACGCATTTGCGCCTTAGTTGTACCTACTTAAAGCGCCGTATACCATCCTGTTCATCATGCCGTCCTTGAATGTTGCCACTATTCAAGTGACAAATTTCTTGTTAACATTTACCTTATTAACATTTTTTCTTATTTATATATGCCTCTTATAAACGTACTATAGTTGATTTTGTATACTTAGTGCATTAGGTCACGTGTTATCTGGTATTATATTTGGATAGGTATTAATTACCGTTTGTTTAAGTATTTAAGGAAAGTCGTCGTTATATTATCCACGTACCAGTGACATAAAAAAAAAACAAATATTGTCATAATTGATTTACGCGATAATCTGTTAATTTTGTTTTATATATTTTATATTCTTTCAGCCAATATGAATAATATTGTTCTCGTATTTTATGCTTGAGTCTGGTGGCGCTAAAAACGGTGATTAAAAATTTCCACCATTAAAAGTAACGTGTGATTTTAATAAATTCTCGGTAATAATTACTTGTAAAATACGACCTACATATGTTATTTTGTGGTGAATGACCGAACGTTCTAACCTTCCAATATTTTATCGATTATGCTCTATCACATCAACTCTTAGTACAAAAGATAATGCGTCACTCAAAATAATGTTGATTATGTGTGTATTTGGGTTCAAGTGTAAATTTGTCTCTACAACCTACATGACTCTACAACCAATATTTGTCGTGCCTTTTCAGAAAAATGGAAAGGGCTTAAGATCGTTCTTTATTCATAAAATTGTTATTTGATCATAATGCGATTCGAGACGTTGAACGATATTCATGCGATTTACAGTTTGATGCGAACGAATTACAAATGTTTAAGATGAATTCGCAAATGATAGTGATTTTAAAGATTTTTAACAACAATATTTTAAGCCAATAAAAATAATTTGGCCAAGAGCGTGTCAGCACACGCCTACAGAAGGGAGGTCCGTATTTGATAAGCGATAATGGTATTTGTTAAGTAACTACAAAAATTGTTGTCCGGTTTCGCTCAAAATATTTTTTTAGCATTTCCTATCAATAAGGAAAATATCAAGTCTCTATATCTAATAGTTTGGAAATCCTTTGAGGTACCTCGTTGCGGCTAGGCGGACGGACAGAGCACAACTATAAGGGTACCTAGTAGGAATACGGAAACCTAATGATTTTAATGTTTAGATCCAACAATATTAGTTATGTGTTTTACTTTCTTTTATTATTACGAAGTAGATGACGTCTAGATATAGCTTCAAAGTATCTATCGTGGGCGTACGTGGTTGTCATAAATATTAAATGCCCTATTCGTTTTGATGTGTTGTATTAAATTCGTTATGATGGCCATGTAGATAGGCCGGCGTAGTACATTGAAATACATATAAAGCTTTTGTTAGACCAGCTGCCGTTTCCGGGGACATGTTTGTTGATTGGCGCCATATTTTTTGGATTTACGCAACACTTTTGATACGCACTGTAAACATCATCCCATCAAATACATTTTCATGTAAAATGTTGCCACTACGAGACCATATTATGACTCGCACTGTCAAAAAGTGATCAGATCTCTTTTAGAGCCACGCCTCTTAATTCTACACGTCCTATGTATCGTGGCTGTTTTGTTTGTTACTACAAGAACTAATGTATAACTGAAAAGTTATGAACATTGAATACAAGTACTAGTAATTATTTTTCAGTTATACAATAACACATTTTTAACTTTCGCGATTATTTTCATTATAATTGTTTAAGACGATTCGTTAATGTGACCACATCAATCGATCTATCTGAGGCAGCCATTAAAAATGCTCTTGTGTGCAGGTGTTAGGGCACTATTGATACTAATTTTGTTATTTATACTAGAACTACCTGTGTCCTTTTGTAATATTTAAAATAACTATATCGTAGTTATGGAAATGATTAAAATAGAACAGTTCATTATAATTTATACGAACGTGGAAAACATCGACGTCCAAGCTTCTAGTAATTCAAGCGCCTACCCCCACGGTCGACTGGATCGATAACGTACGCACAATTATAACTCGTATAGGACACATTTATTCCATCTATGTGGCTGACTAATGTGTTTGTACTTCCATTATAGAGTTATAGGTAATACCCCAGATATTGTCTCTTCACGTATTAACATATAAATGTACTAGTGATGGTATTACATTCGAATTTTTATACAAAATTAATTTTTTGTTAGATAGCCCATTTATCAAATAAGGTTATAAGGCTCTATATCATCACTCTAAAATCTTTCACCAGATTTTACGTGGACGAAGGCACGAGTAACAACAGGTGTTAAAAATAGCATATCAGACGGAATTAATCAATTTAAAACAGACCTGTATTTAAATTGTATGAAACATTTACTTTAATGTACAGTACCGAAGTGAATTTGCAATAATTTATTGCGCTGGATTAATGGAATAATTATTTCGCGGACATAATTAAAACTGTATCAACGTCTGTCTCACTAGATTTATCGACCAGAATGTATTTATTTACCGTAGGGTTGCAAAATACGAATGCAACTGAAAGTTAAATGCAACACATTGCAATTTATTTATTAATACAATTTAATAATTTTATATTTTTAGGTTTATGTATGTATTATGTCTTTTTCGCAATGCTCTATGGTAATAAATAAAAAAAGGATTTCTTTGTTTTTTTTTGTTGGGTAATACGTATTTGAATTTTTATATATAATTTTTTTTGTATGCGTTTGAGTGGAGCCTGGATGGCTTAGATTCACAAATTAGCCTGGCAGGTGGAGCTGCATCGGTATCTTAGCTATTTATCTATACTAATATACGGAACGGGAACGGGAACGGGAACGGGAACGGGAACGGGAACGGGAACGGAAACGGGATCGGGAACGGGAACGGGAATGGGTGTAATAAAAAATATTATAGGATAATAGAATGTATTAAATAGTAAGTAACCCATCTTTCAAGCAGGACAACGTCTGCCCAATCCGCTAGTAATGATATAAAAAGTGGCTACGATCGTGTCAAGACACCCTTATATAGAAGGGTTCCGTATCTGATAGGGTAAAGGTATTTGTAAAATAACGTCAAGTATTTGTAAATATTCTTTTAATGAAACCCATTAGAAGTAAAATTTCAAGTCTACGTTTAATAGTTTGGAAATTCTAGGGGGAGAAGTTTCTTGTGACAGATGGACAGATAAACGGACTGGGCGAAAATATAGGTGCTTCTTGTTGTAAAACGGAACCCTAAAAAGACGCCTTTGTTTTCCTTTTTTCTTGTTGTGGTTTATTTTAATGCTTTGGTTAACAACTTTAGAAAGGTATTCCCTTTTACTAATTAATGTATACATACATATATCACAAGCTCGATCATAAACTGACAGATTACGTTTTAGGTCTAAAGTGAGTCAATGGTACAGGCAATGTCCTCTATCAGCCAATCTAAGAATTATTTCGATATCTCCATCCAACACTGAGATACAGCTATTTTTGTATTTTTAACTGTAATAAGTTTTTAGTTAAAAATACAAGCGAATAATAAAATATCATTAAAATAATATTTTAATATCGTTAATCACTTCATTAAGTATTATTAAAATACATAATTGTTACTATAGTTCCGTTTTTATCGAATTGCAAGCGGAATAAGTCGTAAATGACAAAACGTTTTTTGCGATTTCCCAAAAATCAGCTTTTTTGAGTTAGGTCAGTTTGTGACTAAGCGTGCGATATGTAAATTTTTTTTTAGTACCAATTAGCATTTAAGGTAATATCAAATAAAAGAAATTGCCTTATTTTTCTTTATATAAACAGTTTGATTTCAAACGCACCGACTCTTACGTGTTTATAGGCCTTACGCCTACGTTTCTTGCTTACCCCTTTCCTTGTTATCCCACTTATTTGGATGTATTTGATACGTGACTCGAGTACTTGACGTTTTCTTATTACCTTCCCACGTGCGAGTTAAAGGCCTGTTTCCGTGATGTAAACGCACAACGCTGCGGTGTGCGTTTTGCCGCATCGGCCACATAATAGGCATGATAATACGAAATAAAATCATCTAATTTATGTCTTATGTATTATCTGAAGAAAAAAAATACATGTAATTTAACAAACATATTTATTTTTATGTTGCGAGCGCGATAGGAATTAACAAAAAACAAGGTTGCCTGTTAAGTCGAACGCTCAGGCCGATTGTGCCAGTCTATTGCTTGTTCCGCGCTTTAGTTTTCACGCTCGGCTCAGGCGGAACGTGACAATGACTCATGTTTTTTTTCGTACTAGCGAGCAAGGAAACTATAAAATACAGCAATTCGCCATTATAACATGAACACCAAGCAGAGCACATGATGTTACGTATATTATCAGTGCGTTCCAGCAACCGCAACGTCTAAAGTGCTCATTCAGATGTCCGACCCATGACGATCGCGTTCGTTGCGTTGCGGCGAAAACGTCGTGACACTTCGTCGAACGCACTGATAATGTAAATGACGTTAGAACAACTTCGAGTGTTTTGGATTGAAATTTTAACTCTTAAATTAACCTTTTATTTAACATCATAAAGATGTAGTGACACATATAAATACTTACATGTCATCAAAACGAACTGGCCGGTCGCGTCGATTATAGATTGTTTTTTTCAGTGAAAATGACAACGTAACAATGTCAAAATATACCAACTCTAGAAGATGCAAAGAGGTTTGAAATAACAAGACACTCACTTTTGTAAGAACTAATTAAAAAAAAAGTGGTTATTCGATCCGATACGATTTGATTTACAATATGGACAGGCGCGGAATGGGAGAACATTTAGGCAAACCTTCTCCCATTCTGAGTTTTCTATACTCTATTGTAAAACAAACTACACGGATGACGACGATTGTTGTTCCGTGGCGCATTAAAAAAAACTTGAATAATAGTTCCAGGCAGTCAATATTATTATTTAATAGTTTAAATAAAAATGTTATTGCTTAAAGATTCCTTGTGTCTTCAAGGCTGCATTTTCTTTAAATGTATTTTATACATTTTTATATACATTTTCCACTTTTCCCTCGACCTATATCCAAGATTTCGTAAAAAACGCTCCTGTACCCTCTCAATTCTCTTAATATGGCAGTTACAATGAGGTGAACAGATTGAACAACATTACTCCGAGCGGCAGCTTCGAAGTAAACAATCCAATGGCTTATGAAATTTCTTTGAATTCCTTAGTATAAAGCCAAGAGACCTATTCGCTAAATCTAAGGTTTTGTTTATATGAGGGACAAAGCCTAACTTGTTATCTAAAATTACAAGCTGTTATCAACATCAGGTAATTGTTTGCTATTTAAGTAATATTTAGATAGCAATTTGTTTCTTTAGCTTGTAAATTTTATATGATAACATTTTCTACATTTAAGAATATACGAATTGTAATACACCAGTCATTGAGTCTGTGTTGGTCCTCTTGTAAAATCTCAACGTCACTATCGTGGTTTATTATTATGCAGGACAACTTTAGGTCATCTGGATATAAACTAGCATAGGGTTTCTCAAAAATCTTTGCAATGTGAGTAATATAACATTAAAAAACAATGGTCCTAAATGGGGACCCTGAGGTACTCCAGAGGAAGAAATAAATACGCTAGGCTGATAACCGTTAATCTCCACATTTGAGTTTCGGTCTGTAAGGTAAGATTTGCACCAATTATGTAACGTGTCTGAGATACCACACATGTATAATTTGTCTTTATATATTACGCCCACGGTGCCCGTCGTCGATACACTCTTTGTATTCGTGGACGGATTTCTTATAAACCAGTAGTGAATGGTACATAAATGTCTATTTAAATGGTCCTACATATGATTATAAACTAAAGATTCAAATACTTTTGCTATTATTGATATAATGACGATTATATGATAGTTTTTAACATCTTTTAATTCCCAAAAACCGGAACAATTCTAGTCTCCTTCCAAGTGTCAAGAAACGTTCCGTAAATTTTCCGCTCCGTTCCGTTCGTTACTTAAGGATTTATTACACACTAACAGTAGGGTCAACGATATTGACCTTGCCCATTTAATTAGGAATTTTGGGGTAATATTATCAGGCCCAGCACTCTTAGGCTTATTATCAATATTATCATATGAAATAGACATCTCCATTTCAGATTATTAGTTAACGTTAATTCCTTTTTCATATACAGAAGAGAAGTATTTTATTAATAATTCAGAAATTGATTTATTATCAATAGCTTTATTAACATTTAAAATCATAATAGATGGATAGCAGTTGCTTTTTTTTCGAACATTTTACGATGACTCCAATAGTATTAAGGATTTTTACAAATGTAATTTTCTATTATATTAACGTATTCATTATAAAAGAACAAAATTAACTTATGAAAGTCTTTACGCAAATACTGAAATTCAATTACGTCTAAGGAATTACGATATTTGCTGTTGAATTTTAGGAGTTTCATAAGATAAGGTCAGAACCAAACCGAGTAAGATCGTTTCATCCATCTTTCAAATTTGACAAAATTTGTTTAACATCGAGTATATGTTCCTGCATGTTAAAAATTCTAGTAGCCCAGACACACACAATCTACCGCCAAAAGGATTTTGTCATAATCAGCATTATAAAAATTATGAAAGATCAATGCGTAATCTTTATTGATATCCGAACTGGTAAAGGTATTGAGATTTCAAGGGGTAGATGATAAGTATATCTTTTAAGTAGACTTTTTTCTGTTACAGGGGGAAAACGAGCAGGCAGTTAAGTGCCTACTGACGCCCATGAACATCTGCACGACCAGGAGTCACAAACCAAAACGCGACAACAATACCATCACTTGACGTGACAGCATTGCCTCCACTTCACGCCGATCTTATGTAAGAAAGACCAGTGCCGGCCAGACGTAAACTTTAGGATGGAGTGATGTCCAGTTATGGCGCTTCCTTCACTTGCCCTGTTTATATCTTTTAATATAAAATATGTACATTTAAAATACTTGCATATAATTAGAGGTAGCGCCATGCTTGTAGCCGAATTGGGCCGGCGCGTCCGGGTACCAGCACCTCTTTCTCACATGAGAAATATTATGTCTAGTTAACGACAGTTGAAATTTACATAAATACATCTTTTAGGGCCGATTTTATAACCGACAGATAAAATTAAGAACAATTAATAAGCTGGCTGAGAACAGAACAGTTCATTCATAAATCATTCAATTTCTGATATATTCATTAATGTTTAATTCAACCTTTAAATGGCGGTTGAAAAATCGACACCTAGTCGTAAAAACTTTTATAGTACAATAGGTATTTTATTTTAATATTAAAATTTCAAGCATAGTGAGAGAGTTACGATTTTTAATTCGCATGAACATTAAAATAACATAGCAATCGGAAATTGCATAGTATATTACAAATTGTGCACGCCAGGGTTAGCCAACTGGTACACCCAAGATCTACTGTTTACTGACGAAAATCTGTTCGATCTATCAATTATCTATTTTTTAAAATAAATCATTTTAGTCTACAGTATACAAATTTAGTTCAGCTCAGTATAAAGTGCACAAATACAGGTAAGCTCCGTATACAGTATACAAATATAGCCGAGCTCTGTATACAGTATACAAATATAGCCGAGCTCTGTATACAGTATACAAATATAGCCGAGCTCTGTATACAGTACACGAATATAGTTCAGCTCAGTATGCAAAACAGATAAAAAAGAGACTAACTGCGCGGAAAATAAAAACAACTTTATACACAGTATTTAGTAGTGATTAAGTTATTCATTGAGATGTATTATATTTCGATATTTTGGCTTTCGCGATCGTCTAGAATTAAACTAGCCACAATCGACTGGTCGATCGCCAAAAGAACGTTCGGCCATCCCTGGCGTAAGAGACTTTCACTGAAGCTATGGCAAAATAAGGATAAAATATACATTTACAAAATATCTTAATATAGATGTACTTACTTAACTTTAACCATTGCACCACTTCAAGTACCATCAACTGGTATCATTAAATACAGGGTTTTATAGAAAAGGTATACTGAACTAAGCGGACGTCCGTTTGTCATACAGTCCCGTGTATGTATGTATGGACTTCTCGGCTGTCCCATTTCAAAACCTAGTAAGGGACTCTTTACACAAAAATCGTTTTATTGGATAATCTTGATAACCTGGTACGTTCCTACCAAATACATAAACACCAGCGGTATAAACTCTCATAAAAATAGATTTTTTTATGACAGAAATCTATTTAAATTTAAGCATCGATACCTAATATGTGTATTCACTCCCTCGTAATCAATTCAAAACCTAGGAAGTCACTTTAACTAATTCAAAAACTTGATAAGTCGTTCGTCTTCGTGCTTTTTTTAGGATACGAACATTTCGAACCGTTCGAAGTCGAAGAGCCGACTTTATTTGGAATGAAAACGTTCGTATTAAGCCATCCGAGATTGATTCCTCTATATATTAACTTACAGCATCTGGCGGTATAACTACCACTGATTCAATCTGAGGACCTGGCATGAACTGTCGAACCGAAGTAATTCGACCAGCTAACTTTACTTAGGATGAAAATGTTCGTGATAGTCCCACAGAGAACCCTTGTTAGAGTTAACGCGGGTTGCATTACACCAGTGATTAAAAGCGTGACACTATTAAGACCTGCCTCCCGTGGCCCTAGAACGACCATTTTCATCCTAAGTAAATTCGACTCGTCGACTAATTTTGGTTAGAAAAGTTCTAGGTCCTCGATAGCACGAATATTCTAGATAGTTTTACTTACCTTTACGTTCGAAACCGAACGTCAAATGAAACAAAAGCGTCGGTTTTACACAACTTAGTTGCTAAATAATGCTAGTAGGAATGAAATCAAAAATTGCACGTATCGCATCCTCGACATTACGGCCATGTGAGTCGTGTAACCACGAACCTTTATTTGACGTTTCCTTTCGAAAGCAAAGTAAGTAAAACTATAGAGAATGTTCGTGCTAGGTCCTCTAGTCTTTTCCGATTACAGTCCATAGACTTCACCATTGAGCTATCGAGCTTTAAGACTGAAGTTTAGTCTACCTTTTCTAATTACCCTGCCTATAAAATTAGTTCATATGAGAATACAACATAATCAAAACGGAGAGATATCTTTGGTACAAAATAACATTAACACGTCTACTTAACCGATTTAATAAGTGGAAAATAAATATAAAAATCGTCCACAATCAATCATACCTTGTATGATAACAATATTTTGGTGCATTTTGTTCTGTACACACAAATTTTATAACAATGAGATCGTATTATCAAAATATTCTCACCTGTGGATCTGACTCGTTGTATAAGAGATTAAAATTATACGCTATACAATTATAGTTATATTATACACATAGATACGAGACGTTTCTAGGAAAATATGTTTTTATACATTTAGTTATAATTGATAGAATCAGGCGTTACTTTGCGGAAATCCATGACATGCATGAGAAACTGAACTACTTTGCTTTAATCCGCCTTACTCCTGTTTTTCTAATTAGACGTAGCGAAATGCTTTAAGCCAAATTAGGCCGGTGCGTCCAGGTACCAGTACTTCTTTCTTGAGGCAGCAATGCTGTCTCGTCAAGTGATGATATTGTTGTCGCGTTTCGTTCCGTTTGTGAGACTTCCCGGTGGCCTAAACTCGTCATTAAAGGCTGGCAACGCATCTGCTTGCCTCCTGGTCGTGCAGATGTTCATGGGCGTCATTAGGCATATAGCTGCCTGCTGCCTGCTCGCTTGCCACTTGTAACATAAAAAACAGATAAGCATTAATTAAATACCGTGTCATTTGCGTTCCGTCAGTCTTGCCCATTGTTATATTTTTGTTTTAAATATGAATGTTTTGATTCATGGCCCTCTAGTGCCGGCGCCAGACATACCTTCATTTGAATGATCATGTAATGTGGCCGGGGTCTTTGTGTAGCTGTGCAAAGTTTTGTAGAACTTTGTAATCTTCAAGGACAAAAATATACAAACAGTTGGAGCTATGTATAACGCCGGCATAAGACGTCTTTGCTCGGGGTAGAAATAAATGTTTCACGACACAAGAAAGACGCCGGCGTAACTGAAAATCAACAACCAACATTGCACGGCGACCCTTGTTTGTCCATTAGCTTGCCGAACAAAACAAACACCAAGATTTGTTGCCAAAGATTCCCTTGTTACTAACGCTTTGCCACTTTGTATTTTTCTTGTTAATGTTATTTATTATTAAGATATTTTAAAATAATGTAACGAATATAATGCATGTATGGGATCGTGCGTTAAGTTTTCTTATGAACAGGCTAGTTGACTATTTTTCAGAAACTATTTAATATTATGCCTTGCAGTCAACTAAACTTAAAATATTAATATTTCGGCAAATAAACTTTCACCCGATTAATTTTGCGTTTTTATAAATTCACATAAATTTCAGCGCCAAAACGCCATAACTGTCATGACGTCTTGTATGACGTAACGACGTGCTAAACAAACTGTTGTACTTCAATATGATTGGAGCATACGTTAGCAACGAGAATGTTTGACACGCGGTGACGTTACTTGTTCAGATTGCTGAATATAGTCACGTGATTTATGCCTTTAATTCAATTGATTTTTATTTTCAAAGTATTAAACAATCTGACATATTTTAGTACTTCCACTTGATTTATGTAATATCATCAGTAATCTAGAACAAAAATTTATTAGCATTTCTTTAAGTGGAAACTACCCTATTGGATGAAACTAGTAATGAAAATTTGTACTGAGAATTTTATCCACATCACCCTGATACACTATGTTTATATATGTTTATATACCTGATGTTTCAAAGTCAGCAACAGCGTAGAGCTCATTGTATCGTCCATCTCCACGGGTCCAAATGCCGTCTCCGGTATTTCCGAACCAATACGACTTTATACTTTAATCGAAAGACCATATAGTTAATAAGTGACAAGTGACAGTACTTGAGTCAATTGCTAGGTTTAGCTTTGGCGTGTGATAGATGGGTGACCAGTTTTGACCAATCCCTTTTTCGGACGGCACTTAAAACAGTGGGTTCCGATCATTGTCACTGAGTGATAAAAGAGAGTTGTGGGGGTTCCAGGGTTGTCATATGACGGCATTCGATCATCTGCACTAGTCCCACAGCTACATCATCTGCAATTTAAGCGGAAGTATAAGTAAATAATCATTTCTGACCATAAGATATAAGAAGTTTTTAGTATCATTGCAAATAAAATATCTGTTTAGCGATAGCACCAACTAACTACACCCTACTTTTGCGAATATTATGTACAATAAAATATGTTATATCGCAATTAACTCGATGTAGATTTCAACAACAAATAATTTAACAACTGAGGCATCGTAGAAAACAAACATTAAACTTAACGACTTCTGTATTTTATAGTCTGAAACGAGAGCCGCCCCTAATTACTCATAAACAATTACAATGTATTAGTATTTTGGAAAATAGAGAGAAATCTACATTTCTCCATTACTTCTATACCATAAAGCGCGGGAAGAATGTATCTCACATAACAGAGACAAAGTATGACGTATAGTGACGTCAAATAGAGAAGAAGAAACACGACTAGTTTAAGTTTTCGAAGACCGAGTTTCATTTTTTGACCGACTTCAAAAAAAGGAGGAGGTTATCAATTCGACCCTTATGTTTTTTTTTATATATGTCACTTCAGCACCGACTTCAGCACATCAGTAAGTGTCTACTAAATCGTATGAAAGTACTATTTATTTTAAGCTTTTTAGTTCCTCGCCTTCTTGTTTTTGAAGTCGGTTTTCTTTTTATTTAAAAATAATTTATTTTCTCTTTATTGCACAAAATATATTTTAAAAAAAACAATTTTACAACTAGGTGCGCTTATTGTTAAATGCATTTCTGCCAACTTACCTAACCATGGACTATTAAATACGCGTGCTTTAGATCGAATATGTGCAAACTATGATGCGATATTCTAGAGCTTATTCTGATGAAGGAACATGACGCGTTGATTGCGGTTCTGATTAAAGTAAACGCGCACTGTAGTCTATACGCGTGCTTTAGATCGAATATGTGCAAACTATGATGCGATATTCTAGAGCTTATTCTGATGAAGGAACATGACGTGTTGATTGCGGTTCTGATTAAAGTAAACGCGCACTGCAGTCTATACGCGTGCTTTAGATCGAATATGGGCAAAATATGATGAGATATTCTAGAGCTTATTCTGGTGAAAGTATTTACGTCTCGATAGTTCAACCTTAGAAGTCATGGTCTAAATCCGAGAAGTACCCTATTCGAATCCCGACCTCGCTGGGCTATTGTCGTACCCAGTCTTGACAAAAGCTTGGAGTAATGAAAAAAATAGGCGTACCTAATCACTATAATTTGTGATCGCCGGCTGGACGAAATTCGGCCATAACTCTTTAGATTTGCATACTATTTGCTTTTCAAAGCCTATATATTAAATTTTAATTCTTCGTACAACGACATTGTTATATTTATTTATATGACAATAAATATACATACATGTTCGTCATAATGATCGCCATACGTGTGTGTTTAAATCGTTTGGCACTGGTCTGCGTTAATGTGTTAATAATGCGTACTTTAAAAAAATATTAACATCCGCAGACCGCCTCTATATAAGCCGTAATTGTGCTAAATTTCACACTCCTCCGTCCGCTCAATTTTCGTAGAGTGGTACCAAAAGTTTTCGCTTCGTGTATTAGTAAATTCATACTAGTTTTCTTTTTTTTAATTAGACCATAATGTCCCACTGTTGGGCAAAGGCCACCCCACTCTTAGACCATTCCCCTCTATCTAGAGCTAAACCAATCGTCTCCTTTCCCGCAAAGGCGTCCAAATCGTCGCGCCATCTCTTCCTCGGCCTACCTGGTCTAGAATACCACGTTGGCCAATGTTGCGACTATATGGACTCCCACCAATGGCCACCGTAGTATTCTTAAAAATAGAATTTATTTTTTAGCTATTATATCTAAGCTACCAACATTTAAAAGACGGCACAAATTTTCGTGGCCCTGTCTTCCGCTCCGGGAATCAAAGGATCCGTTCCCGCCATGAGTGTATTATCTATATGTATGTATTTATATATTCCTACAGAAAAAAAAGTATTTGTGTATAACACGTGTCCGTTACCAATAACACAGGCATTAAGTGATCTACCTTCATAACAGACGTCCGTGTGTCTTATAGTCCTGTATATATTTATTATATATATATATGTCCCTTTAGATATATATTAATAAAGCAAGCAAAACCGCCCGCGTTAGTTAGTCAATTGCTACATTCTTCAATCATGATATTTGCGATACGACATGGTCATAAGGAAGCTTAAACTCATAACCAGCTTCAGTGAGATCGGCTTTACCTTTGGAAATAACGATGTCTTTAAGAATGAGTATTGATTGCGTTGTGCGCAAATATATAGGGTTTTCCTTGTTGCTCATTAATATTTCAGTATCTTTAACCGACTTTCAAAATAGGGTAATGTTATGAGCCATTGCGCTGATTATGTTTAACCGACTTCAAAAAAAAAGGAGGAGGTTATCAATTCGACCCGTATGTTTTTTTTTTTTTTGGTGACCTCTACATCAATTTAGCGGAGAAGCTATTTGGCTTGGTACCGACTTCAACACATAAGTAAGTGTCTACTAAATCGTATGAAAGTACTATTTATTTTCTGCTTTTTAGTTCGTCGCCTTTTTGTTTTTGATTTTCTTTTTTTTTAAATAATTTATAATGCGTCCAAATTATACGACAATAGCTATATAGCTCATTGACTTCGCAAAGCTAATGCAAAAAGGACTAATAAAGAAATTGGATTAAATAAAAACCCAAATATGTATCAATCCTATCCATTAATAAGAAACTTCACGAAATTAATCGCTGGGTTAGTCTGAAGGATACTTAAAAATTTCTTCAAAATCTGTTCAGCTTATTTAGTGGCTTCATGCAGTCAAAAATATATATAAATAAATATATATATTTTTGGCGACACTGTATTATTAATTATATAAAAGTCTAAAAATATATATAATTATATGACACACGGACGTCTGTTCCCAAGGTAGGCAACTTAATGCCTGTGTTATAGGTAACAGACGACTGCGGTACACAAATGTTTTTTTGTATAAATATATAAATACACACATATAGATTATACACCCAGACTCGAGGCGGGAATCGAAACCACAACCCACGGTGCGGAAATCAGCGTCACTGCCAACTGCGCCAAAGGGCCAGTCTATGACTTATCTAGGAGGTATCGTTATTATTCCTACTAATTCGTTGCCGAGTAAGTTTAACTTCGTCTGTCCGTACTTGGAAGTGATGGGAACGTAGTTATATTATGCCCCATTGTTTTACGTGATTTGTGAAACACTGAGGAGGTCGGATATTTGAAAACTAGTTTTTTTTTTGTTAGAAGGGACAAAACGAGCACGCAGCAGGCAGCTAAGTGCCTACCGATGTCCATGGACAATCTGCACGACCAGGAGGCTAGCAGATGCGTTGCCAGCCTTTAATAACGAGTTTAGGCCATCGGGAAGTCTCACAAATCGAACAAAACGCGACAATAATATAATCACTTGACATGACAGTATTGCCGCCACTTCACGCCGATCTCATGTGAAAATGAGGTACTGGTATCCGGACCAAGTCGGTTGCAAGCGTGGCGCTACCTCTAATTAAAGTGCTAGAAAGCTGAAAACTGCTTAAACTAGCGATCGACTCAAATGCCGACCACTGATTAAGCTAAAACCTGCTCGAAATGTGGACAGTACAAATTAAAAATATATAATCATTTTTTTAACGAAGAATTTCTGGCTTGTAAGGAGTGAACAGATATACGAGACTATAAGAAAACGTCACTACCTATTCCTCAAATAACAAAGGCGCCCACAAATAAAGGGTTCCACAAAAAGGGTTTGATGCCGACCTCTGATTACAGGCCGAAAAATATCTTTGCGGGATAAAATGTGTTTTGCATAGACTCTATCGTACATTGACATTGTGTTCCTATATTCCAATGGGTGTTTTATTTTATTTATTTTTGGGAACCAAATGGGACAATATTGCATTCATACCACACACATTTATATATTAATAGAGCCATGCCCTCTGCAATCTAAGCGGAATACCATGAGACAGGAAACGCATGTCACGAGTTCAGTACATGATTCTAGACTCCCCAGAGCTGAAATTTTTCGTCGACTTTTTCTTGAAATGTATAATTTTTTTACCATTTTTTAACTTAATACTGTTTAATATCATTATTGCTATCTGCCGCAATGCGATTTTGAATCAGAAACAAATTTCTCCAATATTTTTACATCAAACCGCAATGTAAATAAAACTTAAAAGTACGTAACAGGGGTAGCGCGGCGCGGGTCGTTGACTAGGTTTGCGCGACAACATTTTGTTGACGATTGCTTCCCACTGTTCACGATACATTGCGCGTTGAAGAATGGGATGAGGATGGCAATATCTGTAACCTCCCATTTCGGAGATGAATGATTTTTGTAATTTTATTTAGGACATTAAATGTAGCCTTATCACAAAGTTTGCGGGCTTGTGGGTTGTGAGTTCTATTCCCGTCTCGAGTCTGGGTGTATTATCTATATGTGTGTATTTACATATTACTACAATAAAAATAATAGTGTATAACAGGCGGCTGTTACCTATAACACTGGCATTAAATTGTCTACCTTAGGAACAAAAGTCCGTGTGTCATATAGTCCTATGTATTTATGTTATTTATTTAATTAAACTGAATACATTCTTATTCAATTATTTATTCGCTCACTTCTAACAAAATTCTCCTTATTAACTTTTTGCATTCTTATCAGTACTCTCAATTCTCGGAACCCTTTTCAACTGACTCAGCAAGGTTACAGGACCAAATAAACTATGAAATTTGTTAACTATAGCGTAGCAAGAAAATTCATTTGTACAAGGTTCAGATTTTCATTTGTTATGATGTGTTCAGAATTCAGACTTTGGCAATTTTGGACATTCAGGAAAAGAGTACGTTCTTATACAAGAGATTTGTATATTAGAATATTTAATAAACTTTCATTACCTGTACCTCTTTCTTATATAAGATCGGCGTGAGCTGGCGGCAATGCTGTCACGTCAAGGTATGGTATTGTTGTCGAGTTTCATTCGGTTTTGAGACTTCCCGGTGGCCTAAACTCGTCATTAAGGCCAGCAACGCATCTGCTTACCTGCTGGTCGTGCAGATGTCCATGGTCGTCAGTAGGCACTTAGCTGCCTGCTGCCTGCTCGTTTGCCCCTTGTAACATAAAAAAATCTTTTTTTCCTATATTAATAAAAAAATATAATTAAAATAACTTAAGCTCTTTTTTATTCTTTTCTTTATTCATACAGATACTATAAAGCAAACGACTAAAACGAAAGTCAGACAACAAACATATTTCCAAAATTAAACTCTCGATGCAACGTGAGATTGGGGCGGCCACGGGGTTTTTACAACACATCAAAGCTGTTTACTCTGACCCTTGTTATTAAAGTGTCACTCACACATATACCGCCGTTTCATCTATCATAATAATGTCGGCGAAAAAATTCAACCTAACAACCACAGAGTCTTTTTTTCGTATAAAAACAAAGCTTGTTTAATTTAGATTGGATTAACATTTATTTTATATATACTCCGCTACTCTAAACTGAAAAACTAACCTAACACAAGGTTTTCATTAAGACTTACTAGATACATATAAAGTATTTACAATATTCTAAAAAAAAATCATGGTCTTAGATATCCTTGATCTCGGAGGAGTGTATATTTACGGAAAGTTTGGGTGTAGAATGAATTGACCTACATGACCTATATCTATACCTGACATACATTTTATATGCAACTTAATGGGAGACATTAAACCTCTGTGGTAAATTAATATCAAAATAAAAAAGTGCATTAATGAAAAACAGTGCAGTAATGAAAATTATTAACACATTTTGACTCCTGAAAAGGCATCCTCTGTGATTGGTTATGTAGTGATTAATGTTAACATTACTGCTTATTTGGAAGAAAAAAATATTTTATATTTTGTTGTCGCAAAAAAAACATAAGCGGCGGTTTTGGCTTGGCTTTTTTATTATGAAATTATAGAGTCATCTAATTGTGTTGCAAGTTTTAAATAATCCTAGCATTATTTTCATCGAAATGAATTCAAAGTAATGTGGAGCGGAACGTCCGTCCGTCCGTGTGAAGCGCATAAAATATTCATACCGGACCTATTTCGGTCAGTTACTGATACGCTTGGGAGTTCCAGATGTCAATCATCTACAAGAGATATGTTGGATTTCATAAATATTTATTTCGACTTTTTAAAAAAGCATTCTAGATTCAGATAACGTTTTTTGCATGGGATTATAATTTTTATTTACGAAATTTTATGGCGAAAAGTAATAAAAATTAACTACGCAATTTAATTAGTACTTTTTGTATGGATATCTAATTTTTACTTGTTTAGTTTATGAAGAAAATCAAAGATGATTTTAGGGATATAAAGTAATGTTCTTATTACTTCACTAACTGAGCTAGTATTCATTTTATGACAATAGTTTGTGGTCTTATACTTAATTTTCTATGTTAATACTTCACTATAGTAGAAGGATGTACTTTTTGCACTACCCCTTTTTCCAAACATTTTGTCTTGCCTCAGTAGTCTCTTAAAGCAGCGGTTCGCAAGCGAGACCGTGACTAGCGACCGAGACAAGAGTCCACGGCAGATGCGTAGACCATCAACAAGTACGTACAGATTATAAAATCTAATATGAAACCAAACATGTCTCAATAAGTATTAAATAAATAAATAAATTACCTAGTTGTTTTAAAATGATAGGAAGCTTGTAAAACTTTGCTTTAAATTAAATAGAATACGGTACAGCAGATCTTATTAGAGAAGTAGAGCGTCCAAAAAGAATGTAGAGCAGAACTTGTTAGTGAAGTTTTTGGGATAAAGCGTGGAAAAGAGATTAGATTTTTACAAAGCGATTTAATATTTCGCTGCATACCTTTCAATTAAAAGTCTTATATGCACTATTAAATTCGTTAAATTAACGCCTGCTTTTATCAGTCATAATATTAACACAAATCAGGGTTTCACGAGAGAAATTCCAGGAATCTCGAGAGCTACTCGACCTTAATGGCCCGTAATCCTTCTAATTGATCCCGATAATTGACAGGTGTATTGCAAGTAACATTGCTGATCACTCAAACGAATCCGTGCCCTTTGGACCCGCTTAGAGTAAATAGTAATATATGATTAGTTGCCGGCATTTGAGTCGATCGCTAGGTTAAGTAGATCTTGCCGCGGCCAGGTGATGGATTGGTAAAACATTCTATAATTAAATTTTCAAATATCTGACCACCTCCGTGTTTCGGAAGGCACGTATAACAGTGGGCTCGTGTTTGAGTGATATTTGCCGTGAGATTTTAGGGGTTCCGGGGATGACGTCAGATGGCAGTCTGTCATCTTAACTCGCCCCACAGCCACATCCTATGGAGTTTAAGCGAACCCTGGTACTAGAATAATGGTAGGAAAAAAGTCACAAATATATTGAGGCCGGCAACGCAACCACGTACCTTCTGGTTATATAAATGTCTATGGGCGTCAGTAGCCACTGAAATAAACCTAAAATTGAGGTGACTATTAATACCGTTGAAATTATTTTTTTTAGATAAATTATTGTCTACCTGCATGTCTCTTTGATTCGTGTGAACTCCGAAACGGCTGGACCGATTTGGATGGGACTTTCAATAGCCGATAGCTGATGTTACCAGGAGTAACATAGGCTACTTTCAAAAAATAATTAGGGTTACGCACAAAAAATAAAAACCTTCAAAATTTAATCAGAATCAGGGGCAAAGCAAATTGAGCAAAAAAAGCGGCACGGCCTTCGAAATTACGTGAGCGAAGTCTCGGTATAGGGCTAGTGTAAAATAAAGTCATTATAATCGGTTTTAGCCTGGTTTTACAATTCGTACCGATTAGAGGTCGTAAACATGATTGTTGACGCTATCTGTTGAGCCACCTGTTGGATCTCTGCAACAGTGAAAAGTTACATTCGAAAACTAATTAATCGATTTTCAGTCAGGATGCTACTCCGATTTTCAGTGATTGTAATGAATTTTAAAACAAAATTATAGCTCAACGGTATAAGATGCGGACTGAAATCCGCAAGTATTCAAACGCATCAACTTGGCAATTACAAGTTCCATTTCACATAGCTTGCGGTTAATTTGTGATTCACGTGGAACTTCCTAATTGGTTTCCGGAGACAGGACTCTGACATTCAGTATTAAACGTGACATAAAGAAGAAGCAAAGCTTCACAGCACAGAAATGTACAATAAAGAAACAATATCAGAATTAAATTAATTCCTGAAACCCTTAAAAGCAGGCTTACCAACCTAAGCACAAGGATTAGCGGGAAATGCAAAGCGTTGAAAAAGCGGAAGTAAACAAAAAAAGTCAGAGAGACAGAGCCAAACTGTCAATACTTCCGCTTATAAGCGAGCGAACATTCCGATAAAAAAATCATTTAACTCTATGTCTATATCAAAAGTCGGCATAAGTTGTCGCACATTCATCTTGAAACTCTGAAACTCTGAGACAAGAGGTCCCAGTTTGTAAGCCTATTTAATACCGCAGCGACTCATTATTCGGTATTTCTTATCAGATGAGGGAGACTTGGCTATAATTTTCATAAGCTTATTCGAAATTAAGCCTTTGGGTCTAAAAATTAAAGTCCCAAAGGGCTCACGAAGTTGTGTAGATAGAAAATTAAAGATAAAATGAAAGATAAATGAATAGGCTTTGTTGGAAGTAAAGACGGATTGTCGAGGCCTGCAGCTATTTGTATTGAAATTGGGACAATTTTTGGTATACCAGACCGAAAATAAGACAGAAAAACTTACAAATTTAACCTCGATAAAGTTTAGATATCAAAAGTTATTTGTATGACAAAAACCATATCAGTAATATTTTATATCTACGTATATAACATTTCCATTAATGTTCTACGATAAAATTTTAACATTTTATTACCATTATCACGGCTTTGAGCAAAAAACCAAAATATTTTTTAGTACACAATACTGATTGTGAAGTTAAATACATTTCGAACGAAGACAATTAACGTTTGAAATGGGCTAAATGTTGGAAACATTTCTCTAGCAATCATCCATATAAAAGTACTGGTTCTTTGGATGTCATCTAAATCGACAGTAATATAAAAAATGACAGAGTTCTATAGAAAAACAACTTGAATAAAAATTACATTGAAAGAGAAATTGATTGATTAATTTTTCTAACATTCATGAGCATTTCTGATTAGAAATCCTTTATATTTATGAACGATTTTAACCAAAGATGCTCATGAATTTAAATATGATTGTAAATCTAGAACTCGACGCGATCGAGAAAACTTCTACAGACTAGCTTCCATTTCCATCGAAGCGAGTGGCACTGCTTGTAACAATTTAAAATCGGACAAACAATGTAAATCACTCACAGCTTCTTTCAAACAATATATCAAAGTTGTGAGGGTTTATTTTTAAATGTCTTTTCGCGATATGACTTGATTTATATATTTACGGATTGTATTCATCGGCTATTGCTTTAAACAATTTTTTTATCGCATGGTTTTAAACTAAGAACAATAACCACGTCTATCATTCCGTGAATACGGTATTGATTGATAGCCAGATCAATTATTAAACGCTATTTTTCTAAGAAATGTCCAACTGTTGTGTAACAGAGGCCTTTTTAGCAGAAGCAGAGGCGGATACGGAGATGATGTGGTTTTGTCTCCGCGGACGCATAGGTTAAAGAAACCGGTTCACGGTTCACGATTTATTTAAGAAATAAAAAGTAAAAAGTAGGTATTTATTTAAAATATAGGTAGTTAGGTACTCTCCTCGTTGCCCACACGTGCCTTTCTTCAACATTTCACATGCAACACCTGAGTTGACATATGGTCTGCAGTCGTTTCTCTTATATTGAAAGTCAACGAAAATGTTCCTCAGTTACGATTTCGCAAAAGGAATACAGAGGCGGATGCGGAGGTACAATTTCTTACAGAAGTTCCACACTTACGGAGGCAGATTCGAAGTTCCGTTACAACCCTAGTTTAACCCACTTAATTTAAATAAATCTAGCAGATAGGTATTAGGTAGGTGATAGATAGGATAGGTGTAGGTGGTCACTACAGACTGTCTATATAAGGCACATGTTCCTCAACTATCTGTCTACGAAACAAATAATTTGCAACTTATTATTGCATATTTCATACAAGTATGGTATATAAAGCATATCAGCTTAATTAGATAGACATCTTAAACAAAGTTCAGAGTGGAATCCCAGCTAAATCTAACTTAAGATTAGCAACTTGGTTACTGAAGACAGACTCAAGTTAGAGATTTCTAAAATTCCTAACAGAAACTCTGTTTTCATTCCTACCAGCCCAGCTATTTCTCAGTTTGAACATCTGAATCTTATAATGCCTTTACCGGGACAAAATATTTCGTAAGATATACCATTAAATTTTAAACAGTAATGATTGTTTGTATTTATTATCAACATAGAAACCAGTAATTGAAAATTAATACAAGAACTGTCCGAGGATGACGTCAGATGGCAATCGGTCATCTTAACTCGCCCCACAGCCAAATCCTCTGCAATCTAAGCAGACCCCGGTACAAACCGGGATAACGCTAGGAAGAAGATATAAAAGTGAAAGCTCACCTATCAACAAATCTCGAAAACCGCGGGAAGTACCCACAAAGATGAAATTTGGCAGAGAAATAGTTTGTAGCTATCACTTTTATTAAAAAAATTTGGCGCCTACTAGGAAGCTCCCGAGGTGACACCGCTTCATTTTTTTTTTAATTTTATCGTAAAATCATAACAACCTTGCGTAGGTTGTTCCGTATACATTAACCCACTAAATATTTCCATTAATCGAGCTACTCCTATCAATGTAATTATTATCGGTAATAGAGTGGCAAGTGTCTGTAATTGGCATCCATTAATGCTGTAATACATAAATTATTCACCCACATTAACGGCGAATTTACATAACAAAGACCTTATCTCGTGTTATTATTCTTTCATATGGTAAGAGACAAACAAGGTAGTGGTGATGGAACGGATTACATTGTAAATTAAAACTTCATCCATACCAGCTTGACGTCACAATTTTTGTTTATTTTTTTAATAAACTTCGTTGTCCAATAATAAGAAAAAGGCATACACATTTCAAGAAAAGGGCATACTCGTTTCAAGAAGGGACATACACATTTCAACAAAAGGTCGTACTCGTTTCAAAAAATGGACATACTCATTCAAGAAGGAACATAAACATTTCAAGAAAAGGGTATAGTCGTTTTAAGAAGAGGGCATACTCATTTCAAGAATTGAGCACACTCATTTCAAGAAAGGGCATACTCAAATGAGTGATGAAATCAAGAAAGGGCATACTCATTTCAAGAAAAGGGCATACTCCTTTTAAGAAAAGGGCACACTCATTTCTGGAAGGTGACACGACTCATCTACGACTCTTTTGGTAGTATAGTAGTCAATAAGTATCAGTAGCCGTTCAGGTTAATCCCGTTTGTCCCTCAAAATCTTTTATTTTCTTATCTAAGCTAACTTAAAAATTTACAGACTTGAATATGCTTTTATTCCGTGTTGCTTTCACTAGAGCTCGGTCTTAATAGGCTGTTCTGGCGTCCAATATCCTCAGATACAGCGGTGCGAATGGCTTTAAACAGCTATGCTCAAGTTGTTATCTGTTTAATTTCTTAGTTTACGCAATACACGGCGTTTCGCAGCAAACACAAGTTCCTCTGAAAACTGACTAAACTAAATCTGAGGATTTAACTTTTATCACACACGTGTGGACTCGACAGAAGTTACCCAAAAATCTCTCCCAATTTGTTATAAATGAAATTTCTTTTAAAGGACAATTAAAAGCAACTGTTGTTTTTGAGACACTTTAACAGCACCCAACTGGAGCTAAATTATTTTTTTACGGAACCCATAGTTAGCGAGTCGCATTTCTTTTAATTTGTACCTTACGTTGCTTAGGCGAGAGAGGCATTTTAAGTGAACACAATTCATCAGTTATAATCGTGATCAAACGCTGATCGTACAAAAAAAGATAAAAGTAATTCCACACGAATAGTGCCGACCAAATATTAATGTAGTTATTGCACCACAAAAAACGACCTCCGAATATAATAAAAATTGCACCGGTGATCGTAAAAACTAATTATCGAATTAAATCGCGATATACAACACTGCTGACTCGATATCCAATTCTGATCGAGCGACGTTTATATTTTGTTGTATCGATATATCGTATCGCGAAGTATCGTCACTAGCTTTAGCGATACGCGATGTTATCGATATCATTTACTTTGTTTATTATGCAACTCAACTTGGTACATATATACATGTGTGTATAAATCGTTTGGCATTAATGTGTGTGGGGTTTTATTTTATTAATGAAATATATTATTAATGCATTTTATAAAAAAAATCTTAACATTTGCTCACCTTCCTCTATATGAACTACAATTGTGCCAAATTCCATACTCCTCCGTCAGCGCAATTTTCTTAAAATGGTACCTAAGGTACCTTCACGTATTGATATATAAATTAACTGCAGTATATGAGATATTACTATGCCACAGATGTTATTAATTAACTTAGATTATGACGTTAATTGTAACATATCGGTACTATTGAGATATCTAGGGAATAAGGTTACAGATTGCATATTATATGTAATAGATATATAATATCAGACATAGTTTATTACACGAGGTCATGGCTTAATTAGTAGCTGGCATATAACCTGCTTGCTTAAGCAGTTCTCACAGCAGCCGGGTTGTAGATGGGTGATCCATTCTGACCATTGCTTTTAGAAATCTCGGACCTTTTCCGTTTTTCCGAAGAGACGTAAAACAGTTGTGGGAAAGGCACACCAAGGTGGGAGGCTTTCGGCGAGGAATGAAAGGTGGGAGCGAAGGTCGATATGCTCAACCAGCCTTGTGTTCTCGGACTGTGGATTTGTTTCTTGCCTCGGATTTGGGTATATCTTTAAATATACTTATACACTTTCAGGGTTCCGTCTGCCCCTAAGGTGGCCCCCCCTAGCATTTCCAAACCATTAGACGTAGAGACTTGAAATTTTCCACGTTGATAGAACATGCTAAAAACTCATTACGAAAATTACGCTCTTGGCCATTTTTATTTTTACATTGTAGATACAGGTATGTATGTACATCACATACATTTACATACGCTTATGAATTAACATTTTTTTTTAATGAATGGTCGGCAATGATAAGGTAGACCGAGGAAGAGATGGGGAAGAGGAGAGAAAACTTTGACACCTTTGGGGGAAAGACGTGGATGTAAATAGCCCAGGACAGGAAAGAATGCCATAAGAGGAGGGGTTGTCTTTGCCCAGCTACCACTATAGGGTAATCAAAAAAAATTGAATATTGTGTTAGGTCGTTGAATAAGATAATTCACTACTTCTTGGACACTATGTATTATACAGATTTTTCACAACTTCTACTAACCTTTATGCCGGAGTCAGACATAGATTCTTTTGAATTATCATTTCAATGATCTTGTAGTGAGGCGGGGAGCTTTGTGTAACTTCGCAAAGTTTTGTACAACTTTGTGGACTTCAAGGGCAAAAATGTACAAATACTTTCAGCTATGTCTGGCTCTGGCATTATACTAATTAGCTAGGATCCAGTCTATTGACATGAATAGTTTATTTTTTTACCATTTATGATAAATGCTATTTCTAAGGTGTCTGATGTGGTTATTGAAGTAATAAAAGTATACGTTTTTCTCGTATTTAATGAATATCTAAAGAAAAGAACCTCATCATCAATCTATTTATCAGCAGATTGCAAATGGCATTCTCGATTTGTTTTGCCATTCATATTTTCCGGACATTGTATTTACATCTTGATAAATCACTATCATCAAAGGTAGCGTTAGTGACGTCATTAAGGATATATATGCTGCGTTCCACTAAGCGATCGCAACGTCCACGTTCGCATCCGCAATTTTTCCCGTTCCACTTGCTTGCGAGCGTTGCGATCGTAAAGTCAAGTGGAACGGGATACAGAGCGTTTTAAGCGTTGATACGATATGTCAAACGCAGACATAAGATAAAGTTTTAAGATTGTCAATTTGACATTGCCCAAGACGTTCCACCTCTTGGACATTGGGCGTTGCGAGCGTGAGGAATGACGTCATTAGAGACGTTTTCGCTGTGACCACGACGATCGTGGACGACAAGTGGAACGGCTGAAGGTGCGCTTTGCGTGCTGCGATCGCTTAGTTGAACGCAGTCATAAATAAATGAAATATAGTATCACTTATATAATCATATATTTATTTAGGGACCTTATTACAAAATAAACTTATATGGTAAGACAAATATATTCAATTACGCCTACCAACATTCATTAAAATACACTTAGGCAAAACGACTAGAGTTTGACTCCAAAACATTTTGGCACCGTTAATTTTACACATATATCGATACTAAAATATATATTTAATCCTAATAATAAAGAATACAATCTATTTCTTCTTTATAGCGCTGTGAGTCATTGAACAAATTCATTCACGTATCAAATAAAATATTTAATGTACCATAAAAAAAAAAATCTTGACAACATTGAAAAAATCTTGCTTTTGAATCAATCTTCGAAAATAGCCCAATTATAGAAAGTAAAAAAAAAAATCATTGTAAAAATAGCCGAGTAATTTTTAAATATTACTTTAAATTATTCCCTGTATTTTTGTAAATACAATAAAAGTCTTATTTCAAACTTTATTTATACTCGCCTATTTTAAATACAATTTTAAAAAATAAATATTAAAATGTAACGCACGAACAGTTAGTAAAATGTTTAAAAAATTCGATCTAGTATTTTAATAACTAATTGAAAAAAAAGAAAGCTTATGCAAATTACATGCCAAGGTATTTACATGAAATGGAAAAAAATTGCAATTATATATTTCGTTCAGGCGGAGGAGAATGGCAACACTTTCATCCGCAATACCTTCCTTAAGATAGTAATATAGTATTCATACATTTTTGTATACAAAAGTTTAATCAGAGTATGTCAAATTTTCACATGACCGCACAATTATACAAGTTTATTACAAATATAGCCTAAGAATTTATGAACACACACATCGATAACAATCCATTTACTTAATTACATAGAGATCGTTAAATAAAATTGCGTACATATTTTAAACTTATATTTATTTTTTGGTATCGTGAATATAAAAGCTAATATTTTGCGAAAAGCGCCACGCTTGCAGTCCTTTTGGTCTGCAGCCGAAATGGGCCGGCGCATCCAGGTTCGTCAGTGAAAAAGTTGATATTATTTTAATGTATGACTTGTCAATTGGAGAAAAGCTTAACATTGCCATTTTCGGCTCAACGGTATATTCCATTCCTTTTTTAGCTTTATATATTAGTACAGATGGGACAAATGGTTGTTCACCTAAGTGACTTACCACGCTTATGGTCTTCTGGACCACCACTGACCAGTATCTGTAGCAAACAATAACAGATGCTAGGAAAAATGATAGAAGTGTACTCCTCAAAGATAGCCTTGTGCCTCCTAGCCACAAGCTTGAATTGTCTAGTCGTGGTCCACTAATCAGATCCTTGAAAATCTACAACGAAATACCACCATATATTAAAGAGGAAACAAATGAAACAAAATTTAGGAGAAAATTAAAACAATGGCTAATAGAGAATTGTTTTTATAAAGTAGAAGATATATTCGGAAAATAGGAACATAACAATTAATTAAGCAATAAAAAAAATATTGCTAAAGGCCACTGGGAACTCTCACAAACCGAACAAAACAAAACAAAATAAATATATAAAGCATTACAACCAAAAATCGTTTACCTCTCACGATTTAAAAAAAAACACTCATTTCGTGCCAAAAGCCGACGCAGAAATTTACCATAATTATATCAAACGCAACCGCACCAAGTCGCTGTAATTCGTTTAATCTTAAAACAAGTGGAAAACTCTATCATAAATACCGCTGATTAAAAACGTGATATATATTTTGTATTTTTATCTCGGGGATGTTTAAATATAAACAAATTACTACGCCGACGAGGTTTTCCTGGCGCAATATATTATCGTTATGAAATTAAAATAAATATGGTGGAAATTTAAAAGCTTATGAAATTATATATATTAAACTACTAGTAAAGGTAGTTTAGTGCCCTCGCGCTTCGCTTGCCTCGTCGTGGGGGTCATTACTGTCATCCCAGAGGCTGTGAGGCTGTATTTAGAATGAAAATATTCGTGCTAGGCCCACAGGCGGCAAGCCTTTATCGTGTCACGCCTTTTAGTCAATGCTGATGCAATCCGCATTGACAGTAAGGAGGGTCCGATGTCTTTTTTTATGCTACAAGACGCAAACGAGCAGGCAGCCGGCACCTAAGTGCCTACCGACGGACATCTGCGCGACCAGGAGGCCAGCAGATGCGTTACCCGCCTTTAATGACGAGTTTAGGCCACCGAGAAGTCTCAAAAACCGAAAGAGACGCGACAACAATGGCATCACTTGACGTGACAGCATTGCCGCCACTTCACGCCGATCTCATGTGAGATAGAGGATGTGGGCCCAGCACGAATATTTTCAAAGTGAAATGAAGTGAAGTTCACTAGGTCATGGGCTGTATGCAGCACGCTCTTTGCCTTTTTATGTCAAAATGAAAATAAAAAAAATTGTAAAGGTTTGGCGGGAATTGAAAACAAAAAAAACGGTGCTATTTAAAATATAGGCTTAATAAGGATACATATTGAATAAAATTGAATAAAAGAATTAGATCAAACAGTCAGTATAGTTTACATATAAATTATTTTTTAAATTCATATTAATAAAGACTGAAACGTGCGTTGAACACTTAGTGGCGCCGGTACACCTAAAATATTGTATTTGTGAAAAAAGGTACATTCATAAATTGTAGGTAATTGTCTCTAGTTTCATCTATACTAATATATAAAGTTAAAGATTTTTTTTGTTTGTTTACTTGAACGCCCTAATCAAAGCAACTACTGGTACGATTTGAAAAATTCTTTCAGTTTTACCCATTTTTAAAATGGGCTATTTTTTTGTGTGGTTACAACAATGTATAGTCGGCCAAGAAATTAGTTTGTCACGCTAAGGTCGAGTGTCGTTTGCAAATCAATTATTTAAAAGGCTAATTTTTGCTTGTTCTGCATTACGTTAATATCTAAAAATGACCCTCAGTAAAATTTTCTTTAACTAGGAGCTGTCATCCAAAGTGGTAAATCACTTTATTGGTTGATTATACGGTAAAATTTTTGTATAACAGTAATTCCCCTTTTAACGTGGAAGATTGGTTTTGCATAATATGAAAACGCGTTATAAGAGTACCGTGTTATACAGGGGATAATTGTATAATTAAACGTGTATTATGCAAATAAATTATTATGATACGTATTATTTGATATAAAATATAATATATATACATATATCATTTGAATATCGATAACTGAAAATGACCTTCCCCCATTCACCTAAAATCTAAAAGCAAAATTTATGGTAGGAGTAGGCGTAACAATAGGTCATATAAATCCTTATTTATCCTTAAGGATTTTAATTTACTTATCCTTGTGTTGAGCTGTTGAATCTACAGTCTCATAAATATGCCTTGAACAACACATGTCCTTAGTAAATGTGTAAATATCCTGTATTCGTTGCAAAGTTGCAGCTGCGTTTGCTAATTAGTACTTCTAGCAGGCGGCCATCTTGTTAGCTTAACACTTTCGTATCTCAAGATGGCTGCCCGAATTTTAAGTGGAATAATTTTAGATGTTTGTGTGTGTGTGTATGTGTGTGTGCGTTTGTGTTTGTGTGTTTGTGTGTGTGTGTGTGCGTGTATGCGAGACAGTGTACGTTCGTGTTAGCTAAGCTAAAAGTTCTAGATAATTTTTTGTATCAAAATACGATTGTGTAAGCCATCGTCCTTTTATACTTTTTTGACATTGTGTAAAGTTTGTTTATTAAGCTATCATATTAAAGTATAGATAGATGGTTATGTTATGAAGCAATAATAAATATGATATAATTACTCTTTCTCAATAAAGAACTGCATTCATCAAGGATGGAAAAAGTATAAACATAGGCTAGTATGCTGTAAGAAAATGTTATCTGGAAAATAACAAAATGTCAAAAAGATTGTGAAAGTTTCTATGAAACTTTCCAAAACGCGAGAATGATACTTACGTGTTTGGAATATCATGTCCGATACTTTACCAAAAAGTTGGTTTCTGCGAATTGAGCCAGGCGAGAGACGTGACGAATCTTTGACGATATTTTCATTATGGAATCTGATATATCTCGATGTATTCGGTCCAATTGACTATATTTATTATTATTTTATTAATAAAATTACAAACAAAGGTGTACGCAAGTGATACTGTCGTCATCAGCACCTGCTACAGATGCGTTGCCAGCCTTAAAGGAAGGGTTTTCGCCACCAGGATCTATCAAAAACCGAACGTAACGCTACAACAGTATTACCACTTGACGTGACAGCATTGCTGCCTCTCCCCGCTGATCTCATATGAGAAAGAGGTACTGGTATCCGGTCGCAGCGGCACGGTTCGGCTGCAAACCAAAAGAAGTGGAGGTACCTCTGTACTCTATTCATTTCGTCTTGAGACAAAGGGTAAACAAATATATCAGTGTTTCCCAACCTTTTTGTCTAATCACACATTGAATATGTAGAACTGAATACTTTGCACATACAGTATTATTTAATTAGCTGTATTAATTGTTTTACAAGGTTATCTAGTATAATAATAATAAAGAGATAAATAAATAATAAATAAATAAAGAGCACACCTGTTAAACATTTTTATATTCTATTAGCGTGCCTTTAAGTAAATTAAAAGTTTATTCTCTATATATTAAATAAATCATTGAAATGATGGATTGAAATGAAATTGTTGTAATCATATAATATAGAATATGATACTTGTATAATTTGGCAACATATTGCGGGAACATTGTTTGTTTACCTTTTGTCTCTAGACGAATTGAATAGACTATAATTAATTATCTTTCTAAGATAGGCATATGCATCTTTTAGTAGAGCAGCGTGGTATAAAAAATATTTTCGTATCGTGTTTTGGGCAGGGTGTGCCACCAACATTTCGCTTTATTTATGAAAGAATAAAAAAGGGGGTGCCCAATGAAACATTTTTACGTTCAAGAAAAAGCACTGTAGAATGTGGCTCTGAACGTTATCTGTGAGCGACGAGCTTTTATTTGCGTTGTTACTTTTTTTACATTTCTCAGTATACAGGGCTGATTACGAGACAAAGTGTTCCATCGTAAAATTTACGAGTCCTTACTGAAATAAAATGGATACAAATGTGTTATTATATTAAACGGTTAATGATATTATATATTAAAAATAATTAGATGGGTCCAAGGTTATCAAAACCAGAACACTATACCCAAATTTGAATTACAAAACAACAGTGCAGTGTACACATAAATGAGGGTAGTTGTTCATAAGAGTATAAATATAGAGACACTCAGATAAACAGGGCAGTTGTGTTACGACCGTTGGCTTGGTAACAACTATCTAAGTACATGTGATCAGTGTTAGTACGACGCGTGCATGCACTGGTGAGTAATAATTATAATAAATGTTTAATAATACTTACCTAGTATCAGTGGATTCTACAAACATTATAACAAAAAACATAAAATATTAACACAAAATGATGGTGAACACAAAAAATACAGTTAAAAACCTGCCTCAAGACTCAAGCGTATTATTTTTTAAAATTTCTTAAATATAAGTTACAATGAAAATATTTAAATACTAAAAATTATAATTAAAGCGATTTGCTTTAGAAGGCCGTTCATAAGGAAGTATACATGAGTATGTATAAAACCAAGCTGTCGGCAGTTTCTCACGTTATGGCGTGATTACGTCAAGGAAAGTGAAATAACAAATTTAATGAACAATTTGGCCCTAATAAATCCAAGTCGAGTCAAGGTGTTGAGTGGCACTCAATTTATTAGGGGAAAATAGGATTTTTGTGAGCGATTTCATTGTTGACAAGCTAAGTGAGTTACTGCCCCGATTTACGATAAAACATTTGGCGGAATTAAAACATAATTTGCCTTTGTTTTCAATTTACGTGCGTCTAGAGGTAAGGGGTCCACCTTACTGATAAAACAATACATTGTAACAGACCTGACGTAGCTGTCCATGATAAAATTAATAATGCTCGGTCTAAATTAGATTTTTTAGAAATTAATAAAGATAAAAAAATAAAAATATTAGAAATAATAAAAATAACAATGCTTAAGAAATATTGCTGCCATGCTATTCTATATTGCTTTCCTACAAAGCATAGACTTAAATATATTGTTTATTAGGGTTCCGTAGTACTACAAGGAACCCTTATAATTTCGCTATGTCCGTCCGTCCGTCTGTCTGCCCGCAAGGTGGTCCCCTCTAGCATTTCCAAACTATTAGACGTAGAGACTTGAAATTTTCCATGTTGGTAGAACATACTAAAAACTCATTAGGAAAATAATTTTGAACGAAATCGGAAAACAACTTTTGAAGCTATTTAATAAATACGTTTATAGCGGATCAGATACGGAATCCTTCTATATAAGCATGTCTTGACACACTCTTGGACATTTTATTTTATAAGTAAGGTGTTACATATAATATTATAAGAGGAGGTCGTGGCCTAATCAATGGTCGGCAATTGAGTCGATCGCTAGGTTAAGTAGCTCTTGTTGCTACCGGGTGATAGATGGGTGACCCATTCTTACACAGGTTTATATTGGATATCTAACCTCCTCCGTAATTCGGAAAGCACGTAAAACAGTGGGACCCGAATAATGTCACTTTGTAGAGATCCTGGGGGTTCCGAGGATGACGTCAGATGGAAATTGGTCATCTTATCTCGCCCCACAGCTACATCCTCAGCAATCTAAGCGGGCCCTGGTACTAGACCCGGATAACGCTAGGAAAAAGAAGAAGAAGTAATGTATCAGGATTTTGATTTCAATAGACCGTGAAAGTGACATCACAAGTCTATTAGCGTGGTGGGCATGCCCATCGCTAGCTAACGACGTTACGTCCTTGTTTTTAGGCTTCCCGGCTTAATTGGAGAACAAATGAAAGGGTACTTTATCTTAATCACTTTATTTATTTTATGTTAATAAATAAAGCACCAGCAATAAGGATTAAGTAAAACAAAGTATTAAATGAACCTGCAGTAGACACCGCTCGGGGTGGCGATTATCAAAACAAACGCACACGCTGTAATAATGTTTATATTAGGGATTTTGCGGCACGTGGCGATGTTGATACCGTAATTAGATAGGGCAAACGGATCTTACATTAAGGTAATGTATGCATTTCTTTGCGTCCATAATATTTATCTATATTAAATATATAAAAGGATAAGCTCACCTTTCACGAAATCTCAATAACCACGGGATTTACAAAGATGAAATTTTTGCAGACTTTATAGTTAATGGGCTTCCGCTAAGAACGGATTTTTCAATAGAACCAGATTAAAGATATATTAGAGCAAATTTTATTTTACGCAGATGAAGCCGCGGGAAACAGTTAGTAATGTATATTGATTAAGTTTGTTTGCTTATGTATATTTATTTAAAAATACATGCATACCTTCTTTTATATTATATAAGGTAACTAAATAGATGGATAAACATCATACATAAATCTTCATTTGTCATATTGGACAAAGTACAGCTGGCAGCGAGCGCCCCCGACCGAACACTTTCAATTTGGTATCGCTACATCGGTTCTTGGCACTTCGCTTCGTAGGAGAGATTTTAGTGAGATATAATATTTCGCTTAAATCTTTTATAGTTGATTCATACAGTTTATATACGCCACTCAAAACTGATTAAGTAGGCAATAAAGTTATTTCCTTACTAACGATCAACGCTTTATAATTTATTTACAAAATTCAAAACATTACCTAGATGTAATAAAAATTAAATACAATTTATGCAATTATTGAAATTTCTGTGATTACCGTCATCTACTTCATAATACTAAAACTAAAATGAACACCAAGAGCTTAGTAGTTCTAATATTGTTTGTAAGATGGCGCTAATAACATAATAACGAGAGAGACGTATCCTGCCACAAATTAAGACAGCTATTAGGAGCTCCACTGCTATAAATAATTAAAAATAAAATTTAATCGCGATTGCCGATGAAAATTAATGAAAAAATATTATATACCTATGAAAACAAAAGAGTTGTTCGCACATTTATAGTTTTACATGCACTAACTAGATGGCGCCGTCACGGCAAACCATCATGGTAAGATATTTTTTAAATTTATTACATAAATACTTATTATATTTTTAAATAACTGAAACAATTTAAATTTGGAAAGCATTTTCTTATGTAAAAAATAAAAATTATAAATATAAAATGTTAATCTTGGAAATTATTTGTAATAAACGTAAATGGCACTAGTAAAGTTTTTACTTGTACTAGGTATATAAGCAACGTGAATCTTTACTGCATTGTACTCGCTTCGGCAGTACATATACTAAAATTGGAACGATACAGAGAAGATTGGACATTATTCCACTGGTAAACACTTTTAACACTTCTCTTTAGCTACTAAAAAAACTGCCATGTCTCTTTGTCTCTCCAATAGCCAAGAGCGTGTCAATACACGCTTATATAGAAGGGTTCCGTAACTGAAACGCTGTTAAATAACTTCAAATTTGTTGTCCGATTTAGTTCTAAATATCTTTCCTAATGAGTTTTTAGCTTGTTTTATCAGCGTGGAAAATTTCAAGTCTTTACGTCTATTAGTTTGGAAATGGGGGGAGGGGGGAAAAGTGAGACTACCTTACGGGCAGATAAACTGACAGACGGACGGGCAGAGCGAAATTATAAGGGTTTCTTGTAGTACTACGGAACCCTAAAAAAGGGCGTAAAAATTTTGCACGTAGTTGTATAAGATGAAATTTTTTATTAATAAAAAGTCAGCTACATTGATACTCTATTTAGAAATTTATTGACAAACTAAATTCGCGATTTCACCCATTTGGATTCATTGATTTTGTCAAATTTCAAGGGTTATTTTTTTTTTTTTTGAGAAGAACGTTAATTATTATTTATCTGAAACCAAAGTACCATATATTATTCCTTGTAACTTGAAATTTTAGTTTCGAAGATTACCCGAAATAAACAGACAGACAGACAAAAATATTCTAACTCGTGTTTTTATTATAGGTGTCGTGTATATAAGTTATATGCAATCAGTAAAATAATAATTTCGTCGTTACAAACAAGCTCTTAAATTTCATTTATAGATAAATTCACATCAATCACTGCTAATTAAAATACAGTTGACAAAACTAAGAAATTGTTTCCAATCAAAGAGTTATGCGTTTGTTAGCAATAAGGGATATTAACGTGCAACATAAAATACCTTGTAATTGAACCAATATTCAATCAATGTAATGCAAATGAATTTGCAAATATAGCAAATGAATTCGGTAAACGTTTTCCCCGAGAATAATAGAAATTACGCAAAGCGTATTGTTGTTTACCGACACCAATAATATTACCACAGCACAGTCCATTAGGACAAGACACCTGAATTAGCAATTATTTATCGGCAGACCAGAGCGGCTGGTACATTACTTTGTAATTTAGTAATATTTTAAGCCACAGTATATTCTGTCATTAGTTAGACAGCCTGGACCTCATACGATTGACGTTAAATAGACTTACTCTATGTTGTCTGTTGCTCTATGTTACTCTATGTTGATGTTCTAAAACTTTTGAATATTTTGTATTATGTATTATATTATATCAAAATTTCAATCAACGCTGACATGTACAGCGTATTTAAATTTGGAAAAGATTATGTATATTTCTAGACTTCTGTTGTGATTATCTCTTGATCGTAACGCAGAACGCAGCATGTCGCGCTTCCCGTTCACCGCTGACGTAGACAGCGACGGAATAACATACCAATGTCGACGTTAATCTTACAATTATGTGTCCGACACCCCATGCCGCACAACGTAGCGTTGTGCGTTGCGGTCAAGGGACCAAACACAGCCAGTCATAGAGTTACTCAGTGCCGGCCCGAGATAAACTTTAGGATGGAGCAAGATTTAATTATGGCACCCCCCTTACGTATCCTGACTATATTTTTTTAATATAAAACATATGTATCCTAATATATAAAGATGAAGAGTTTGTTTGCTTGAACGCGCTAATCTTGGGAAGTACTGGGAAAAATTATTTCAGTTTTAAATAGCCCGTTTATCGAGGAAGGTTATAAGCTATACTTAAAGGTTATACTTAAAATTTTCACCTAATTTTACGCAGACGAAGTTGCGTAATAATCGAATATTAAGATTCGCTAAGCCTCCCCCCCTCGCCTAAATCTAATCGTGTAAAAGACGTTCAGTAGGAGATCTGTTACATATTTATAAAGATAAGTATAATTTTAAGATAAAATTTATTTACAGAAATCAACCTGTCCAAGTCGTAAATTCTTCATTTCCATACCTGCATTCAACCATCCGTTATAATGTGAATATTTGTTAATCGAATCATAGCCATGTTAATTTAGGTATCAATTAACTAATCAAGCACGACACTGGTGGCCCTTAATTAGTTGCAAAGGTTAAACAGATACATAAAAACCGGCTGACTCTAAAGGCCATAGCATAATCTTATATAATGTTGTAAGATTAGGAAGAAGTTATAGGTGTCATGAGACTGCATTACTGGAGCCTTGTTGACGTTCACCGGATGCTATTGAGGTCGTAACACGTTCATAAGTGTAACAGAATATGATCTTTATCTACGAGACCTTAATAACCATTTTCTGACATCTACTGATGTATGCTGTATATGCAAACATCACACGGGAACTACGTACCTACAAATGAAACAAGAAAAAACATCCATTTGACCACTCAGACTCCATTATCTCTTATAATTAGGTGGGAATTTTCCTACGTTGAGAATTTAAGGACCACATGATTAAAATGAAAGATCGTAAGAGAACTGTATTCGTTCTTCCACCTTCATGACATCTTTTTTTTAAGAGGGGAGCAACTGATTCCACAAGGGAATTGTGCGAGGTAAGAAATTCCTAGAGAATCGCACGGTTGTGGACTTGAGGACATCGATATGATGCGGGTAGAATTTCAAATGTGTAATAATTTTTTTTGGCTAAATAAAAATACGTTTAGTAACTTTGTCAATACTTAGAGTAAATCTTTTGCCAATCAATGAAAGAGGGAAGATACCAGAAAGTTAAAAACAATCTGAAGATAAAAATATTATTGCCAATCATTTTTCATCAAACAGATTGATCAAGAACAATTGTTTCACCTTTATATCTTCTTTATTTGCAAACTTTGACTTTGACTCCACTGATGAGAATCCGATTTAAACTTAGCCAGTTTTTTTAATTTTCAACTTCCTTCCTTCAGCCTGATATTGTCCACTGCATTTTATTTTCTCCTGGCATAATTTAATAAGAGTTGTTTTTAATATTATCACAATAGTTTCCCACTGTGACTGTTACTGAAATATCTTTAAAGGGTTGACTGGATTCAATAAGGATCCTTTATCTAACGTTATCCCTGCCGTGCCATTGTTGTTTCTAGCACGAGTACGTTTGAAATAAAACGAGAAACCTAATTAAATTTAAACATTTACATTTTCAAGCAATTGTATTCTTTTCAAAATATAGGAAAATTTAATAAAAAATATACTTAACTTTTTCAGATTTGGCCGCGGATTATTGAAATAAAAAAAATTAAAAAAACATTATCACCATTTTCACTATAATTCAGATGTGGATAGAGCAATTTATTCCCATTTTCATCATTCAAATAATCCTTTACATTATAATAAGGTTTTTGAATGAGTTTACGATTTATAACAGACTTAAATTTATTTAACATGTCCCGAATGTCATATGGGTGTTTGTTTATCAAATCAATATTACTGTATAAGGAATTTAGGAAAAGAAAAAAAAACGAGGAGCGAGCAAAAGCGCTGTAAAAAATAGTTTTTCTTTTTTAATAAAACAATTACATTTCCTATATTACCAGGATGTGGCCATTTAAATCTCTGACTTGTAAACTAAATCTGTTATAATGCGAGGTTTCCCAATAGAGACACGGGGCAAATCTCCATGACACGGGATAAGCCAAACCCGTTCATACTTTTTACCGATGTAAAACCGCTTAGCCAGTTTTGTCCCATTAACTTTACCTTTTATTATTGAATTCGCCTATCAATTTTAACCGACTTTCAAAAGACTGCTCCATTTATTTAATCTGTTCTAGTGATCGCTTGCTAGCTGATTGAAATCCGGACCCAGACATAGCTCAAAATGTTTGTACAGTTTTGACCTTGAAGTCCACAAAGTACTACAAATCTTTGTACAGGTACACAAAGTCCCCGACCACACTACATGATCATTGAAATGATCTTTCAAATGAAGCTATATCTAGCTCCAGCATTATAACATCTTATTTTAAAGCTATCTACAAAATTTTTATTCTCAACACAAATACATTGCTATTTTTGATGGTTTTCATAACTACACCTTGACACCACGTTATAGTAAATTGTACACACGTGTGTGTAAATCGCTTGGCATAGGTGTGCGTGACGTTTGATTTAAATAATTTCATATAAATAATATTGCTTTCTATTAAAATATTAGCATTCGCAACACCCTCCTATATATAAATTGTAATTGCGCCAAATTTTATTCTGCCCCCTCCGGGTATTTTTCGTAAAATGAAACTGATAGTTTTTTCTTGGGGTGTTAATTGTAGATATTTATATTTCATGCAATTTTCAGTAACTTACAATATCTTTGCTACTCACTCTTTCTCTTGTTTTCTTTGTTGTTCAAAATTATTTTTTCTTACGTGAACTATGGCGATTCTAATAAGGAGGTCCTCCTATAAGGGGCTGGTTGAAAAAGTGCCTATTTGTAAACAGAAAATTATCGTTCGTAGATTCACCGAAATGGCGCTGGTGTAGAATGAATTGACCAATAGCCTTCCAAAACGGCGCGGTAAAGTCGGAATGTAGCAATGAATCGACCAATAATAACCTTTAAAATTCTTCCTCATTCTCATGTGGCGCCCCCCTTATTTGCGGATTTCGACGGACACTTAAACACATTGAGAATTGAGATGGTACTCCTCATATTCTGCGTCCGGTCCGCATTATTAGAATCGCCATATTAGGTACTTAAGTACGAATTTACTAAACGGGCTTAGAGTTTCGAATGGACGAGATTATTTGCGAAATAATAACGTTTTGAATCTGGAGGTTGATAAACTGCTGAATATTTTAAAGTTTAAGACCCCTTAGTGGGATCAGATTAATTAGATCTTCCGCCGATGTGCCGCTTTTAACGATAACCCCTCAAAGAATATCGACCCTTTAAACAATACCGTTTATAAAGTTTAATTTTATGAATTAATGACCCAAGAAAATTAATAATGTATTATATTTCGTTAAAACATGATGTTTGACAAGCCTGTATCTGAATTTATCGTTTCCCAATTTCTCCTTACGCTCGTGCCGGATGCGGATTTGGTGCCTACATCTAAGAAGTACAAGAAAGTTAACCCCAATTTTATATTAATAAACAAGTTAACTGCATTACTTTCTTGTATTATTTCATGTCAAATATAGTATCAGTTTTATCTTTTTTTTAAAAGAGGTGGTTCTCAATTCAGGTCAGCTTTTTGATTGCTCTGTGTGCGCTGTAGGAGAATATTTAGAGGTCATTCTTACGAAGAAATACTTGCAAATATATTAAAAAGTCATCTGAATCTATGATACATTTTGTATCCAATTAATTCTTTTGAAAATTAAAATACTAAAAGAAGGAAAATTCAGATCAACAGAAAAAATCCTATTATTTTAAAAATAATTTTGAATAGAAACTAAAGTGATAAAAAAGGCCATATATATATCAATTTATTGTATTTGATAACTTTTTTATAATCTTTATTCTGTGAACTGTAGAATATAGGACTTTTTCAATTTTTTTTTCCTTGAATTTGATTTTTCTAATTCATGTACAAACTAGCTGTTTCGAATTGAACGACACTTTGTCTATATTTTTCAAAAGTTGCTAACAAAAGTAGGTACGTAACAAGCAATCTTTTTTTTAGTTTCCAAATTGTAGTTAATAAAAAAAAGTGGCCCAGAGCGTGTCTAGACACGCTTATATTTCTATATATTTCCGGGTTCGTATCCGTTATACTATAAAGGGGTTTGTTAAATAGCTTCAAAAGTTGATGTCCGATTTCGCTCAAAATAATTTTTTCCTAATGTGCTATCAATATGGAAAATTTCAAAATTCTTCATATAATACATTGGTAATCCTAGGAACTATAAGAGGAACTCTTGTAGGACTACGGTACCTTAAAAGTCACTCTTTGACTACACTATCGATCTTTGACCGCATTATCCCATGAAGGCCAAAACGTGTCAAAAGCCATGTATTCCATAAAGATCGCTTTTGACAACGTCTGTCGAATCTGCTGGTAAAGAATACTACACATATATGTACTACGGATCTAATCCCGATACGCACGGGCACGACTCATAACGCGATGCGTTAAAGAGTGCTTTACGATTAATTTTTTTTTAAATCTCTTTCCGAACCTATTTTTACTGTTGCGTGTATTATATACACAAATCTTCCTCTTGACTCACTATGCTTATTAATGAAAACTCCATGAAAATCCGTCGCGTAGTTTAAATGAATTAGGACTACATAAACGCGAAGTGACTTTGTTTCATACAATCTAAACATCTTTTATATTTTCAAAGTAAATTATTTAAAGTAAGGTATTTACCTTGAAAGTAATTTACTTTGAAAATTTTAAAACAGTTTTTACTCATTTTTTGTCCTATATGAAATAAAGAACTTTACTGAATTTATGATTTTAATTAAATTATTAATTTCAATTGTTTTTACACAAATGCAGAACCTTTTTTTGCGTTTGTTTTAATAATATATTAACAATCGATTTTTTTTATTTAACCATGCGTTATAGAATTTTTTTTTTCATACGGACATGTTTGGTCATTATAATTTGTCATAAAATAAGTTTATTTTATTTATTACTTTACTCAGACTAGTATTGTACAAAATACTATAAAAGAGAAGAGAATCACTGTTAACATCTTTATTAGAATATGTTTACGCTATATAAAACTGGCTGGACTCCGCCACACAACGAATTATCTTTCAGATTAGTTATTTATTCAATAATTCTTATTTTCCGTTCCTTTACTAATTACTCTAATGACATAACAACAACAACAATTGACAGTTGACAGATTAAAAGCCCCTAAATCCCGCCATTATTCCATAATGTCCCTTTTTTCTTTAATCTTTGACTACTGTGTACTTCTTATGTGCCAGTTCTACTAGTCTTCCTCGCGTAAAAGGATGTAAGAAATGTTGGCGACAACAATACATACAAATTCAATTAGGTCTTACGCCTCTGAGATCTCGACCAATAAGAAAACATTAAGTATTATAAAGATTTGAACTTTGCACTGTTGTAAAGTCTTGGATCATTACAACCTTAATTTAAGTTGGGTTACAATAAGTAATACCGTTTTCGTTTTTAATTAACTTTATATTTTGCTATCAAACATTCTTAAACTAAGATCTTAGAGAATAGCGGCACGTCCGCATCCACGGGCGTAAGGTGCTGCAAGAGGAGCTTCGAAGGCACGAGCGCCATAGCCCAGGGGACCGTAGTTGAGAGGGCCAGGGCCATAGGCAAGAGGTCCAGCAGCGGCTTCAATATCTTCAGTCAGCATAGCGACCTCTCCGTTTCCGCAAGCGTACGCAACAGCAGCATCACCAGCGGTAGGTAACGCGCCCTCTAGAGCTATGGTTCCCAAGAAAGGTGCAGCACATGAAAATTTGCCTGTGGTAATTTCCAAACAAGTTTGCAAGTGTTCAAAATATTAAGAATAACTCACCGCAACCCCCAAGTGAATTGGTCGATGATGCTTTGGTAGTGCGCGGCCGCCTCGTCGTTCATGGACCACGCGCCGCCCGCAAACTGCAGCTGCCCGCGCGACACCAACTGCCGCACCAAGTCCCTCGTCACCACGCTCTGCTTCACCCACCACTTCCAGAAGAACGCAGTCTCCACGTACACGAATCTGGAGCATTTAAGCTATTTTACGGTTGACCACCAAATCGCATGACATGAATCGAGTAGACTTCTGAATAATCAAATATTATAAAAGCTGCCACTGATTTGGAAGACGGGTAGTATCAGCAAGAATCTCGTTGGCCACTCTTTTAGATATAGTTCTTAACAAAATGAGTTTATCACATTTGCATGTTAACTACAGAGTCGAGAGCTGAAGCGACTCAATTCTAAGCAGTTCACCGAATCTGATAATCAGTTTCGGTTAAATCGAGATTGATCCCAACCCTTTTTGATCACGGGTTACTATGATACTAGAAGAACGCGGTCTCCACATAGTATTAATTATGGACCTGTCCGAAAATAAATAAATTGTAAGTGGGACTTCTTTACGATTGGTCACCGAATCCAATGATCAATTTCGGTTTTACCAGGAACCACAAAAAAGAAATATCCCTTGAAATAGACACATTTATACTTATTATATAAGTTAGAAATATAGACGTGGAAATTGAAGATGGACAGTAATTTTTTTTGGCTATTTTTGTATTAGCGTTTTGAATTCCCAGAATATTGAGCGTGGCTCTATAAAGTGAAATTCAACTGAAATGGTGTCTTGTCCTAATTTAAATATCACTAGCACATTATATTGAATTAAAATAGTATAGATATTAAGTCATAAAAATTATAAAGTCCCCGCTTTAATTAAGTAGGTGCAATGACCGCTCACTGAAAACAAAATAGAGATTATAAAGAAAATAAGAATTAGTCATACCGGAAGGTACATATGTTATTCAACCAGTTCAATAACACAATAACAATGATATCATAACAAAAATATTAGTAGGCCATTATGAAAATAACGAAGCTTCTTTAAATTTGTAAACAATATATAAGATATTTTTAATAATTGAAAACCTACCTCCTCTTTGGATTTTGCGACAATTCTTTGATAACCGAATCCAAAATGTATTGAACACCAGCTTTTTGTATGTTGTTTCGACCTGAAATATTAGTCATGGCTTCAGAATAATACATGGTAGCCGTGTCAAATTGTACCGTCATAACAATTTCATACAGCTGTTTTATGAACACATTTTTGCTATGGTCACTTAATTAGCATCGTTAGTAATAGCCAATAGGTATTGAAATTAATTAGAACCACATAAATACTTCGATAATGTTTTCTCAGTACAGTTAGTTTTGTTCCTAACTATACGACCAAAACGAATTACCGCAGAATTTAGTCTAGGTATTATTAGGTACTCTTGAAATATGATAGTTTTTTTAATGGCCTAAGCTACTTACTGCCATAATAATATTGGTCAACTGTCTTCAGCCAACCGACGTCATCATGTGTATGCGGCACTATATGTACGTTTAACAGAGCTGGCTGCGCTTCTGTACAACTCTGAAAATAATGTGCTTTGTTTATTAAACGGGGCTTTAGAATACTTTTTTTTTTATGACAGGCTCGACTGCAATCACACCTGATGCAGTTTAACGTGTAAAGCGCTTTTCTAGCATGATCCTATTCACTATAGCGGTAATGATACCCAGAAGAAAAAAACGCCGGATGTCTTTAATTTTTATTAGCATTCGACCAAGTTTCTCCGCCTTAATATAGCTACAAAAATATAAATAATGAGTAGAATTACAATGGGTCTTTTAAGCGTTAACTAAGACTTAAAAGACGAACAAACAGTCTTACGTTAGTTTTAATAAGACTAGTTAGGAATAGGACAAATAAACTATGTACTTTCACAAAGATATTTTTAACTTATATATGTAAAAATTAATCCTTGTTCGTTCACAACTAGAAAACTAAATTCTGTTTGTTTTGTTTCATTGTCGTTATATCAGGGAGTGTTTAAAAGAATAGAAATAAAGTCTAAATATTATTTCAAAATACAAAAAAAATACAAATAAATGGCGTCTTGCTAAACCAATTGGCTTCACCCGTACAAATGTAATAATGGACCTGGAAAAACAAAGCGAATAGCTAACTATGGGTGAATTCTGTATCCCGCCAGCATTGAGATGGCGTACCTTAATATACGACTGAGTGCTTAGTGCGAGTTTTTCTAACGTTTACGCGTTGTTAAAGTTTACTTTAATTTGTATGGAGATTGATCAGCGCCACCTAGCGGTAACGTTGTAACACTGATAAATCTCCATACAAATTGAAGTAAGGTTGTTCTTAGCTTATTGGTGTTTGTGTTAGGGTGTAGACGAGTTCTTGAATGGAGTAACGTGGTGTAGGACGCCCTCCAGTTAGATGGAATGACGACTTGTGAATGGTCACTGGTAGAAGTTGGATGCGTCAAGTAAATACCGGGTGAAATGGCGCGATTTGAGGCCTCACTTCAAAGCGTCAGGGTTGATATGGCCGCAAGCCGCTACGGCTGCATCTCGCACCTCCGCGACCTCACATCTTGCCAGCGGCACGGCTAGTTTGTGCAAAGACCCCGGCGCTGCCAGAGCCCCTCGGGCTTCGCCCCCACTACGCTCGCTCAGTGAATCGGGCGACGAGCTATCACAATCAAATTCATATTAGAACGCTTAACTAACGTTAAACAAATATATGTACGTTTCGATAGATTCCTTAATAAATCAACCTATACAAATTGGGACGAAAACTATTAAAATACAAATAGTTTTCAAATGCTGACTTTAATTATAAAATACAATCACTGTTGACATTTTTGACATTTTCCTTCATAATATAATAAATAAATATTCATTATAAATTGGTATCACTAAGTGGTGCTACTTGTTTTATAATTTAAATTTACTTCTTTTTCCCATCAAGCGTTTATATCTCTATTTATAAAAAAGGGGACTTCATTGTGTAATACTACCTTATCAAATTATATTTAAACTGCATGTACCCAAATAAAACAAATGACAAACACCCATTGCCAACACGTACCGAACACATATGGTCAATGTATACAAATGTGGTGGAAAAACATATAATAAAGAAACATTAAACATAGTACACATATATGATCGTCTTCAAATAAGCCGCTAATAAAGTTATTAGAACAATATTGTGAAGCAACATGGAAAAATCAAGACATGTAAAATTACTCCTCGTGGATGTTTCGTCAACACAGAGCCTAAACAGATTGGACTACGAACTTAAAATTTATGACGAGGGATGGACGGTTCTAGGAAAATTGGAGTGTAAAGCACAAAATTTAATCTACTTGAAATTAGAATAGAAGAAAAGGCACAGGTTTTCAAATCTTTACATCCTAAAGAGAGAATTAAGGGATGTTTGCCTAAATACATAGTATGATTGTCACTATTGAAGGAAAAAGCATAGAAATCAATATTAAACTTTCTAACATAAAAATGATTTAACACGAGCGAAGCCATTGGAAACAGCTAGTAAGACATATACACATCAGAGTATACATAGCCATAGTATGTACATGGAACATAATAAACACAAAAAAATCGAATTACTTTTTATATTCACCGACACTATATTCATGACTTGAGAGTTTATTAAAGATGAATAGGCAAAGTTTTTTTAAACCCAGTTTGTCTGTTTGTTAAGGCGATAAAGATCTTGAATTAAAATTATTTTTTTAAAGAATCTTGAAATTGACTCTCGTTACAAATAAACACAATACACGTGAATTTCTTATTAAACCCAATTTGTTTGTTTGTTACCGCGAAAAAGATCTTGAATTTGATTATTTTTATTGAATCTTGATTTTAGCTCTCTTTCACAAATTGACACAAAACACTCGTGTATTTCTTATTAAATCCAGTTTGTCTATTTGTTAACGCGAAATGATCTTGAATTTGAATTTTTTTATATGAATCTTGATTTTGACTCTCGTTCACAAATTAACACAACACACGTGTTTTTCTCAGAAGGTTATAAACTATACAACAAATTATAATGCTTCGTTGCTTTTAATCTTCCTGTGGTGCGCTTACGGGATAATCTGTAACGAAAATACGCCGCTTATCAGCATTTTAATTTACAACGCGCGGAAAAACAATATCGTGCACATTTATAAATTGTATTTGGTTCAAGATTTAACGGAAAGTACACAAATAAGTTTTGTCTTTGAAATATAAAAGTAAAAGCTGTGTATTGAGAATTGCTTTCACGATTACGGATATGAATTGACAGGAAGCCATTGAGATGTGTCCGCTGTTAATAGAGAATTGAGAAATCTAACTTCCGATAACAATTCAATCAACCGAATTTAATTTCAAGTGAAAAGAAACAGGTAAAAATATTTTTTAGTGTTTTTAATGAAGATAAGGGGATATCACCAAAATATGACATTGTGTGAAACAATTAACCGCCGTTTTTATCGCACTTCAGTTACTTAATTTTAATAATAATAATTGTTTTTAGAGTTTTAATAAAAATTCTTCTTTGTATGATTCATTTACTTAAATTATATTTTAATCGATTATTCCTCACAATTTAATTATTTTTCCCAAGTGCAGTTTCAACAGAAGCTTTATTCTTAATCTGGATGGAAACTGGAATACCGATACATATATTATTTCTTTTGCCTTTTTATACAATTACGAGTATAAGTTTGTTCCATTTTAAGCCGTGAATACAAAACTTATCAGCATGAAGTTTTGGGTTGTCGCGTTTCGTTCGGTTTGTGAGACTTCCCGGTGGCCTAAACTCGTCATTAAGGGCCAGCAGCGCATCTGCTGGCCTTCTGGTCGTGCAGATGTCCATGGGCGCCAGTAGGTACTTCGGTTCCTGCTCGTCTGCCCCCTTGTAACATAAAAAAAAAATGAAATAAAAAAACAAATAGTTCATAATCAAACTTTTCGCGATTCCTCTTAAGTAATATTTTGCTCAGGCTGCTAGAAGTCTGAGGCCAGTGCGCCTAGCACGAACATTTTCATTGTAAGTAAAGACGACTCGACGAATTACTACTATGAAAATGTTCGTACTAGGCCCACAGCGGACCCTTCTTAGACGTCACGCGGATTGCATTAGCATTGATTAAAAGGGTGACACTATTAAGACGTTACTTAGGAATAAAATGTTCGTGCGAGGCCCACGACAGACAGTGAACAAAAACGTGACACGATAAAGACTTGCCTCCTGTGGTCTTGGCAAGAACATTTTCATATGAAATAAAGTTGACTCGTTGGCTTAGTGCAAAAATGTTCGTGCCCACAGGGCATAAAAGTATCACATTGATTTTTCATATGCGAACCTCTTAGTAGTGTAGATGTCCATGGGTGCCAGAAGTCACTCAGGTGAAGCATCAGCCCTTGTTTTATAAAAAAATATATTAAAAAATAACGACTCTACTAAGCCGTTTCTTAAGTTGGCAGTAACGTGCCAACCTAGTCATAATGTTAAAAATTACCTTAACATTATGAGCGTGGCTTAATTAGGATTTTTACGAAATATTTCAAGTCAAATAACGTATTCCAAGAAACTTATATGTCGTGTACAATCATCGCATTGTTATCACGCGAGATAAAAATATCAGGAAATAACTAAAAAACGTATCTTATTTCTTATTAATTTGCATTTAAACTACTTTCTCATTTTTGCAAAATAATGAGCATTGAAAGTACATTAAACATATTTTACTCAGTGGTCAAAATTAACGCAGCAATCAATTATAATAATTAATTGTTATGAAGAGAACTTTACTTACGTTATAATCATTGAGTTAAACAAAATGTTCTAATTTCATTTGCATACATATATCAAGCAACGTCAGGCAAATTAGCATTTATTTAATTATTATATGTGGAACCCGGTTTTATCTAAGTTTTTCAATTCGCTATGTTTGTATTTTCGTAACACGTAAAAAATATTTTTTTAATGCTGTAATTTTTCAAAAATAATTATGCATACTTTTTGCCCTTTAAAAGCGGTTGCTAAGGAATTAGAGAATTAATTTGTTAAGGAAAAACCAGCCAAAATATATACATATTTAAAAATAATTCCTAAAACACCTTTGTCACAGTATCACGCCTGAACGGCTAGACCGGTTTCCTATATTCTTTTTGGTGTGTTTGTTATTGCCAGAAGAAGGTTTTTATGAAAGAAAAAGTTTAGAAAATTGCGCGGAAGATTAGAAATTTTTGATACTTTACCATCACATTCAATTATTTCTAAAGTAACGGGCACAGGGACGGGGACGGTGATGAGGACGGGATCGGGAACGGAAATCGGGGTGATATAGGGTAATGTAATGTAGTAAATAGTAAGTAATATAACGTTCGGGCAAGACATCGTCTGCCGAGTCCGCTAGTCATAAATATTTGTAGATTTTCAGATAATCCAGTTACCTTGTAATTAGCAACGTTAGAAAAATTAATATCAAATCAAAATGACTTTAGTTAAACAATACTTCTTTACTAAACACTTCTGTTAATTTAGGTTTTTTTCGCCTCATTAGGGAACCCTTTATATAATTACGTAAAATTTTGCAGACATTTAACCTTTCTTAATACAAATTTATGTCGCCCAATCGCATAATGTTAATAGACCGGTCGGCCGACTGGGACAAATTGTCTTGCATGTTAAAAGTATGCAGTTTTTTTCCACAGTGCAGTTTTAATTGGTACTTTAAGTGAAACTATATTGTTAACTAATTTGAAATTGAGACGGCAATTGTATTGCATTCATATTTCAGACAACGCCAATATCATCATCGTCATTGTCAGCGCTTGATAACCCACTGCTGGGCATAGATCTTCTTTGCTTCTGCCACTCTTCCCTGTCCCCATGCCAATCGCATCCAGTCTCCTCCCGCCACTCTCCTTACATCATTCGCTTATTGGGCCATGGGACGACCATTTTTAGTTGGTACTTTAAGTAAAACTATATTGTTAACTAATTTGAGACTGAGTCGGTAATTGTATTGTATTATTTCTTTCAGGCAACGCCAATATTATCACCATCATCATTGCCAGCCCTTAATAACCCACTGCAGGGCATATTCCTCCCTTTGTTTCAGCCACTCATTCCCCTCTCCCCTATCCCTTGCCAATCTCATCCAGCCACCTCCTGCCACTCGCCCCTATCCCTTGCAAATCATATTTTTTTAATGTTACCAGCGGCAAACGAGCAGGCAGCTGGCACCCAAGTGCCTACCGACGCTCATGGACATCTGCACGACCAGATGGCTAGCAGATGCGTTGCCGGCCTTTAATGACGAGTTTAGGCCACCGGGAAGTCTCACAAACCAAGCGAAAAACGACAACAATACCATCACTTGACATGACAGCATTGCCGCCACTTCACGCCGATCTCATGTGAGAAAGAGATACTGGTACCCGGACGCGCCGGCCCTATTCGGCTACAAGCGTGGCACTTCCTCTATATCTAATACAACTTATATATAATACAACTTTTTTTAAGTTAAAAAACAAAACAAAATGTTTATAACTAAAAAATCCTACAAGTATATATCTATCGTTCCCGGTTCCTTAACCCTTATTTAAAGGCCGGCAAGGCATCTGCGAACCTTCTGTTAATGCAGATATCCATGGGCATCAGAATCACTTACTGCCTGCTCGATTGCCCCTTGTAAAATTTAAAAAAAATCCAGAGGTTCATTCAAACAGGCAAAAAAACCTATTAAAATCCTTTCATTCAATGTGTTCAAGTAGAATTCGGTGTCATACATATGTATAAAGATATTAGAAATAGAAAGACATGTGCACCAAATCCTGCAGCTAACCCTTAACATGGAAAAAATTCTTTATTAAAGTGGTCCTCTCCGAGAAAATTACGTTTTCATAAAGCGGAAGAAAAATGGCTTTATTTAGCGAACGAGAGGTTTAATTTAAGGCAGGTCATACTTTCGGTACGTACTTCCGATTTGGCTTTACCTTAATTAAAAAAATTAGGATGTACCACGCCATATATTAAATTTTTGAGAATTTTTATAAGGCGACAGAAATTCTTACTAAGTAAGTGTTTGAATTAAATGTTCTAAATCTTCTTTTTAATTAAATGTTCTTTTGTTTACGTGTTTTCATTTCCCGCCAATTTTATTACAATTATGCATCATTTTTATCTATTGATTAAAAGGCAACGAGCGTGCAGCATTCAGCCTATGATCTAATGAATTATTATTTAACAATATTAAACTGTATGCTGACGCTCGCCGGACTAATTCGTATTTCGAGCGGTAAGAAAAAAAAACTTAAACCTTGTAAAAGTAAATAAAAGTACTATAACAAATGCACATTAAAATAAAAATAAAAAAGTTTCTCTCTCTATTTTGCCGATTTTTTTGTTATTACGTTTTTTTAAATTTAAAAGAGCTAGTTTTAAAATTGCCCTAGAAAGGAGAATAGAGAAAAAAAATATTTTTTCTGCCATTACCTTTTAATTCGAAGTTTAAATTGAAATCTATCAGGTTTGTTTCTGACGCCATCTTTGATCTCCCCTCCTGGGCACTTCGTCGTAATGAACTTGGGAAACGATGGACGTGTTTATTTTACTAAGTGTAGCATTAAGGGTGTTGAATGAACCTGTACCACAAGAGCTGTGAAGAAAAAACGTTGATCAATACGATTTTTTATACGTAGCAAACTTTGTGCTGAATAGTGTAGTAGTGCCAAACAAATGTTTGTAATAAATAGTACACTTCTTCAACACAATAATCACTCAGTGGTGAGTCCTAGCATATTCAGTAGCCAGCATTTGAATCGCAAGCAGTTCTTACAATTCGACCAGCCTGTTGGCGCAGTGGGCAGTGACCCTGCCTGCCGCTCCGGGGGTCGTGGGTGCAGTTCTAGCCTCGAGCCTGGGTGTATAACAGGCGTCTGTTACCTAGAACACAGACATTAAGCTCTTTACCTTAGTAACAGACGTCCGTGTGTCAAATAGCCTTGTATATATTTATTATTTATTCATTTCGTACAATAGCCGGGTGACCCATTTTATCACTGGCTTTCATATATCCTACCTCCTTCGTGTATCCGAAAGCACGGAAAAAAGTGGGTCCCGAATACTATCACAAATTGATTTTAATCCTGAGATTGTAGAGATTGTGAACGTTCCGTGGACTTAAGACGGCAGTTGGTCACCTTAACTCACCCCACAACCACATCCCCTGCAATTTATGCTGCGCATGGTACTAGACCAGGAAAACTTTAGTTAGAAGATCTTTTTATTCTAAAAATATGCTTGCAAAAAAGTGCTGATTATTAAAATAAATTATTTTTAAATAAAAGGAAAACCGCTTTTAATAACCCCGAAGCACTCGGTACTTACATGCGATGTGCTTGACACCTACTGGCGAGTTGAACTTGCTACAAACCTTTGACAACAAACCAAAGTAATAAATCATTCTAAGTTTATTAATTTTAAATGTATAGGCCATTATAAACACTGAAATTATACGCTTGTTTTAACTTCGCGATATGAATAATACATTTTCAAAGAAAGGGCGCCATTGAGGCACGCAAAATAAATATTGCACGAAACTTGAAGATTCGATGGATTGAAAAGTCAACGGGTGGCAGCCATCAAATCCTCTTGCGTGCAGGTATTAGGGCACGCAGGGCACGATATAAGATGGCACATTGTTTGAGTCGCACCGCACAAACAGCTCAGATTAATATCATTTGTGAATCTCCATCTGGACATGTTCTTCCTAGACCTGCCAACCAGTGTCCAAAGTCTTTTTAGGGCCTTCCAGGTTTGCCAAGGCAGATCATGCCCAGGCGGAAGATTCTCTGTGGTTGACACAAATGGGCTACGTAAGAGAGCTCTCTTCCTCCAGACCCTGCATCTCGCCTCCGAAGCCTACAATGCTAGTTTATTAAAAATGTATCAGCAATTTTAACCCTGGTTATCGTTCAGAAAGTTTTCTTCTTAGCGTTATCCCGATCTAGTACTAGCGTCCGCTTAAACTGCAGAGTAGCTGTGGAGCGAATTAAGTCCACTACTGTCTGACGTCATCCACGGAACCCCCACAACCTCTTCAATTTCACGACTAATATCACTCAGTGACATTAATCGGGACTCACTATTTTACGTACCTTCTGAATAACGGAGGAAATCATATATTGGAAATTGGGTCACCCATCCATCGCCCGGCCGCGGTAAGAACTGCTTAACTTAGCGATCGACTCAAATTTCCCCCACTGATTAGGCTACGACCTGCGCCTTAAGAAAGTATCAAGACGAAAGAACCCCAGAAATTGATATGCACGGCGAATTCTTAGTGTATTTAAAGCTATTTAAATAGTTCACAATATTTAAATAACTTTCTTATAAATGCATACTGTGTGTATGTAAAAACAAACGCAGGACGTAAAAGTATGAATGGCTTTTTATCGATTTCTGTACTTAATAATTAACATTCACAGACGGACAGCCATTATGGAAGAACCAAACTAGGATACCTGCCCAAGCTTGTTATTAATATGGCCACAGTGCAGGAGAGACAGCTTCTAAATGTCAATGAAAAATAGCCATTTTTTGCACTGAAAAATTGTTTTTGCACCCTGTCCCGTTCGCAAATAGACCTGAGAATATCCACGAACATAAAATAAATATAAATAAATATATACAGGACTATATAACACACGCACAGCTGTTCCTAAGGTAGACAACTTAATGCCTGTGTTATAGGTAATATCCGCCTGTTATACACATTTTTTTTTCAAAAATATATAAATAAATACACCCACAACATGAATTTAGGACTATGTTTTTGACAGTGACACTATATTCCTGAATCCCTAAAGAAATATGGGCGTATTAAAAATCTAGGAACAAATTTAGTCTATTCCAGGGGTCGTCGACCTTTTGAGTAGAAAGAACCAAAATTTCCAATAAAATTTTTTTTCAAAGCTTTTAAAGAGCTACAGAATTTTTTCTTGACTACAATAATATTATTTATTGTAGTCAAGAAAAATTCTGCATAAATTTTTTTCTGAGATTTATGAGATTTTTCGAGAATGAATGGCTAAGAGATAAAAATGGTGCCGAATCCTCGTTAATGGAGCCATCACTATTTTTAAATGTTTTTATTTTTTTCTACAAAATAGATAATACTTGCGTATGGAACTTAAGAGCGGCAGCTTCACATCGCAGTTTGACGACCCCTGATCTATTCAAAAGGGTTTAAACATTCATTTCTTCTAAGTTTTAAAGTATTTAAGTGTCCATAGTGTAGGAGGCTTTCAGATGGCAAAGGAAATATGCCTATTCACTAAGAAAGAACAGAATTCCAACATTTATTAATTCCAAATCAAAGGAGACATTTGTTATTAACGTTAAATTTAAAGGGGCTAAAGGGGGTATAATTGCAAAAAGTTATTTGAAACTGTTCATTCATATTATGTTATTTAAGTATGTTCATTTATATCAAAGAGACAGATAACCCATCGGAAAATCTCGAAAACCGTGGGACATATTAAGATTAAATTTGACAAGGATGTTGTTTGTAAGTAGGTGCTTAGAGCGGATTAAGGAGTTCTAGGGCTGTCGCAAATTTAACTTTACGCGGACGAAATCGTAGAACACAGCAAGCTTATAATATTTTGATACTACTGGTGTGAAAGGCAAGTTGATTACGCTGTGGACATAAGCACATACGAAAGGACGTTATAGGCGCAAAATGTCCGTGAGTGTATAATTAATACAAAACTAGTTGTATCCCGTGGATTTGAACGTGTTTAGTTACTATCACTCTTTTTAGAGTTCCTTAGTCATACAAGGAACCCTTAAAGTATCGCTCTGTCCCTCTGTCCACCCGCAGTGTGCCCCGACACCCTAAGATTTTCAAACTTTTAAATAAAGCGACTTGGATTAGGAAAGTTATTTTGACCGAAATCAACAGGACAACAGTTTTTGAAGTTATTTCACAAGTACTTTGATCGCGTATCTTATAAAAACGTTTGTTACATTGAAATCGTATATGTTTGTCACCAAATATTAGAATGGTTAAAAAAATAATAATATTATTCATTTGACGTTCATAAGTGCTTAAAAAGTCTATATGAATAAACGATTTTGACTTTGACATTGACATTCACTTTGACTTTGTCTTTGTCTTTGACTTTGTCTTTGCTTTGAATTTGACTATCAGATACGGATTCCTTCCATATTGGCCGTTTTACTTTATTTGCGTACAAAAATGGTCAATATGTCATTGACTAGTTTTTTTTAGTTATTCATACACAAGTCAAGTTGGATTTCTGATTCGTGTCTGGGTGATGCCTGTGTCAACGAAGATTCTCTTAATATACCGGGTTCCGAACCTACGACCCTTGACATCTGTAATATAAAACCAAAAGGTCACCTATCAGGTAATCTCTAAAACCGCGCGACATACAATGATGAAATTTGACAAGGAGTTAGTTTATAATAAGCAGAGCAGATGCGTTGCTGGCCTTTGAGAAAAGTGTATGGCCTTTTCTTTAAAATCTTGATTATACCTTAATTTTCAACTTCAAAATTACAAATCTATATAAGCGAAATGTCACCCAAAATCTTGAAAACCGGGGGACGTACAAATATGAAATTTTTCAAGGTAGTTTGTAGTTAATGGACATCCGCTAAGAACGGATTGTTTTATAAGATTAAAGATTAAATGTTTAAGTCTAAGGGCTCTCGCAATTTTATGCGGACAAAGTCGCGCGAAACAGCTAGCTAGCTCTGGATATTTTCTTCTCAGCTGTTGACTCATAATGTAGCAATACCTTATACATTTTAATTACTTGTCAACTGTATATAAAAGCTTCGGTGAGCGAGTCAAATTCACACTTGCTATCATTTTTGGGCTTAAGTCTTAACATAAAGCTTGTTACACACTAAGTTGTATAATATATTTTTGTTTGTTTTATTGTGTGTTAGTTTGCTTAGTTGACAATCTCTTTAATTGCCGGTCCTACCATAGGGCGAACGGAGCGGCAGCTCCAGGCGCCGAGTCCCAGGGGGCGCCTCAGTTAGAGGCGGCTCCTTATATGTGATTTGTTTAAATACATTTTATATTCAAAAAAAAACAAGGCAAGTAAGGGGGGGTGTCATTATTGGATCTCCCTCCTTCCTAAAATTTACCTTGGCCAGGCAGTGAATCTTTAATGCTAAGATAATATAGCCTACTTATAAACCAAAGATGGATAAATGCATATCTTAGAAAAGGATAGCATAGTAAAGTGTCTTAAAAAGTTCTGTCACTGAAATTCCTTATCCAAGGAATACGAAGTTCATTGCGAGGGAGGCTGGCACTTTTTGAGCCCAGACACCAATCCTCTAATAATAAATTATCGAAACTCTTATAAAATTTTGACAAATTTGATTGGTTCTTTGGCGCAGATGGTAGTGACCCCGCTTTTCACTCCGTGAATTGTGGGTTCGATTCCCGCCTCGAGTCGTTATGTATTATCTATATTTATGTATATTTTACTAAAAAGAATATGTATTTGTGTATAATAGATGTCTGTTACCTACAACATAGGCATCAAGTTGTCTAATATAGGAACAGACGACAGTGTGTCGTATAGTCCTATTTATTTATTTATTGACTTAAAAAGAAAAAAAAAACGATATTTTGTGTTTTAGATAAATTCTGCATTGGTTGTTTCTTTAATATCATAAATTCTATTTGTATCTTTATAACAGGCGATTTAAAAAAAATAACTTTAATACTTTTAAATCGTGTGAACCTACCTTTACTTAAAAAATCCTTTGCCCGACATGTCATAACTATAAATAAGTAAATAAAAGAAAAAAACATTAATACTCGAATAAATTCTTATTAAGATAAGATCGGGGCCCAATTTGACAGGCAACCTGTCAGGGTTATGACGGTGTGAAAAGTTTGCTCGCAATCAGACGAGAATTTTCATTTATTTTTAACCGATCGCACGCATGATAAATGTTTTCGAACGAATTCATAAATATTAATATCGAACTCTAGAGTCAAAACATCGCTTACTCCAACGAGTTTGAACGAACGAACGAACGAATTTGCAATTCGCACGAACTTAGTTTGTTCGAACGTGCGATCAAACATGTTTATGTCTAAGAAGTGTTGTAATTGAAGTCCGCGCGATTGCATCGCCTTCAAATAGTACACTTCTTGGGACCGACATACATCAGATGAGTTCCTCATTCCTCACCTACTCTATCAAATTATTTTATTGTAAACGTAGACCATTCATTCGTTCTTCGGTCTGCGTTCAAAAAGATTCTAATTCCTATTCTTGTTTATTGCAAAATACATTCGTAGTTTTGAGGTTTGATGTTTTTCTAATACCGGAGCAAGACACAGCTCGAAGTGTTAGTATATTTTTGACCTTGAAGTCTACAAAGTTCTACAAAACTTTGTGAAGTTACACAAAGTCCCCGACCACTCTAAATGATCATTGAAATGATCATTCAAATTAAGCTATGTCTGACTCCGGCTTAAGAAAACATTGAATACGTTGACTTGTGCTCCTTCAAGAGTTAGCGTTTTTTTTTTTTGCCTTAATTAATTGTTTTTGGTCTAGGAACAACCAATAAACTAACACGCCCTTTATTCCGTTTGCTAACCTGCTAAGTATAGGTTCCATTTTCAAATTCACTTTTTTTAATTCCAGTCAATGCAAAGGTTCGAACTTTTCAGTCTTTTAAAATTACATTTTCGATTACAATTAACAAAGCATTTCAGTCAGTTCAGTTTCAATCTTAATACTTAAGTAATGAGGTTATGTTTATTATAATTAGTTACATGTACAATATATAAGTAATAAATCGTTGCTAATTACTGCTTACTAAGCAATGTTACATTCGTAATTGTTGATAAATTCTCCACATACGTTCATGTATTAGTCAGTGAGGCTTCAAAGAACCGCCTTTATAAATCCAAACCATTCGCCCATCTCATTTCAAAACGTTCTGTTTTCAAATTTACTTTTTTAAATTCCAGTCAATGCAACGATTCACTCCTTTCAGCCTTTTAAAAAGGCCTTTGAGTGAAGTGTGAGCGTGCTTTTATTTCTATTGTGCCGACACTTTATTTTTCTCGTCGAGTCGGATATTATTATTATTTAGTCGATGTATCCGCAGAACTCGTTCCGAGCCGGCGTTTGGGCCGTGACCTTTAGGGATGGGTCATCGTTCCTTTTTTTATCGATACAATTTAAATATTTAAATTTATTTATGTATGGAAGTTTTGCAAATTATGTATTATTCATACTCTTGAGTAAATACGGATACGTGTATTCAATACTTAGTTAACTTATTCATCCGTATTGTTGTTTTTATTAATACGTACGGAATCCGATTTCGATAATAAATATACAAACGAAGGTAAAAATAATGAATGCGTTATGATTGCGTTTTAGTGGAATAGATCGGTTTACTGTTTTTTAAAAAGGGTCTCTTTAAATTCGCTCATTTATGCTGTATTCTTATTTGTGAAACAACTATGAAATTTTAGTACTTATTTTTGTATGGTATTATTTTTGATAACAGGAATCAAGACGGCGTGACTGTCTGAGAACATAATGATTTTTATCATCATGACCAGCCCTTTATCGCCCCCTGCTTCTTTAATGCCACTCTCCCCTATCTCTTGCCAGTCGCATCCATTGCTTTACTGTTATTTGCTTTTTTTTAAAGAAATCCACAATTACGTTGCGTCCCAACACTTCTCTCACTCGGACAGGGCAGATCAAAATGGTCTAGTCGCGAAATCTCAGGTAAGATGTGTGATACAGTTTTTAAATAAATGTTATTTTCTTCGTACTCTCAATACATAAACTACATGTTAAAACATCGACAAAAGTCGATTCGACTTACCGCTGGACAGTCCCATCACTAAAACACGCATCACTTTCGTGTTTCATCTTTTACACCTCCAATGATGCACCTTTTCTCGCGTATACACCCGTCTCTTTCACACCGTTTTCCAACAGCCTTCCGTGTCGGGACTTCGGTACAGTATTCACGGCACCGTGCACGAAAATCTCTTTGTGCGAGTTCCGTGTCGGCGCGTTGGGTTCGTTGAATTCCTTTTAAAGTATGTATTAAGCGGTTTAAAGGCTGTCATTGCCTATTAGTTTAATAATATTGGATGTCTTTTTCTTCTTTTCGAATCTGAATCAATTTAGGTGGTCCATTATAAAATTTCGGTGAAGTTTTTTCGCAATCGTGTTGCATTTTTTATACTACTTCATGTCTGCGACTCCGTTCGTACTTAAAAATCTTTTGAACATTCATTTAAGCTTTGACTTGTCGACGATTGGTCAATATGTAATAACTTGTATATATCGATGTGATATTAAGTATTATAGTCGCGGTCCTACGGAATCTTTCGCGTTTCATTTCATTTACTCAAAGACACTAAAGCGAGTAGTACTTGTAGAACTTACAGTTCCATGGGAGACCAACATCCCCAAAACCATCTGTTAAAAACGAACAAGTACTTTGACCTAACCAATGAGCTCACTAAAAACGGTTATAAAACCAGCTTATATATGTATGAAGATAGATTGAAGCTTTTGAACGCTGCAGGAGAGCAAAATTTTTCTATGTCATTTTAATGACTTCTTAAAAAAGTACAGCTTAGTAATAAAAAAAATATTAAATTGGTACTCAGAAATTTCATTTAAAAATTTCATTAATAAAGTGTTCAGTGGCACCGAAATTAATTTCATCTTATTCTAACGAGTATTTGAGTTTAAATATCAACATACAATAATAAGTGTGCGTAATTATGAATTACGTGTTCACGATTATTATTGACATTTTGTTCTGAGAATACGTTATCACTCAATTAAATACTTTATTTGTGTGTACATTTTTTTTGTGACTTTCATATAAGGAGGTTATCGATCTTAGTTATTTTTAAGTGCTTATTTAATATATAGGAAGATCGTTATAACAATAATTTGTATAGTTTGATGCCCGTTCAGTATGTATGCCTTTTAAATGTCAACGTTAGTATCAAATAACAATTCCTCTGACATTCTCGGCATAGATGTGGAAATGACCACACGATGCGTCGTAAATCTCCAGATAGAGTCATCATTGCGTCACATAGGAATTTAATAGTTCCATTGCACGCCTCACAACGCGAAGCGTTGGTGGAAATGCTCTACACGCACTAAAAAAATCGAGAAATTTTCTTAACTAAAAATCCTTTAACATTTGCATAAAAATCATTTGACAAATTCCTTTGACTTATTGATAAATAAACGCAGATTAAGATAAAGTTCGTGTTTTAGCATTTTCGATACTTCGGAAAGATATATATTTCATATATTGAAGGAAAAAAAAATATTGAACGTCCGTATGTCTGTGTGTGTGGATCTGGCACGATCGCGTTCCGAAAAGTCAACATATGATTTTAATTATTTTCTATTAGCTTCAGAATTACGCCGCTCTATTTTCTATTTAAAAAGTATGTCATTAGGTATCATTAATTTAAAACTAAATTTGATAGGTTAGCGTTATGGAGTGTGCGCTTTGGATTTTTCAAACTGTTTTTGAATGTAGCCCAAACCTAGCTACTAGGTTCGATCAACGAACCCCTCGCACCTCGCACTCAGTTTAAGCTGGCTAGTTGACTAGGTCAAGTTATTAAAAATAGGTGAAAAAATTAACACTAAATTGTATTTTAAATATTACATTTTCTTATATTTTATTTATTTTTTTAATTATGATGTATACACATGATCTGGGTTTTAGCATAGAACAAAACTATTATTATACTTTTAACATTGTAATGTTTCACCTGATTTGTGTACCATAAATAAATAATAAAATAAATTACTAAAAGGAACATAGTACATACAGAATTAAAATTATTTTATTAATATGACCAATAATGAAGACAGTTTTATTTAATGACACTAAAGCAACTTAACGCTTAAAGTTTCTTAAACATAAATAACGGTTCCAACGAGATAAGCTTAAATCTTCACCCCACCGTAAAAGTTTTTTGTACAACAGTTTATCGAGAAACCGTTTGCTTTACTCATTTACGAACGACATTTATCAAAACAGCGGGAATATTCTACAAACAAGTCTCAGGAGCGCGCAAAGACAATCGTGTAGTGAAGACGTGAACGTTATCTCTGTCGTTATCTTGGAACGCGACCCCGCTATCTTCGGGTCCCCGCCCGCCCATCTCACCACAGTATCCCCAGTCGAATGCAAATAAATATGAGCCGTGTATTTAACTCATCGTAAACCATTAATTTAGAAATGCCGGCCTGTCTTTCATTATTTACGCTCGGACCACCTTGTCCGATTATTAATTGATCGTATGATAAGGTTTTTCTGGTAAGCCAGTCAGTGGGAATAAAGCTTTCTCTCTCATGCCATGATTTACACTCCCGATGCCCGACATTTCGGATTTTTATTACTGAATACAGGCTAAAATGAAATTGCAGTGCCTTTATGTAATGTCAAACTATTTAATGTATGCGTATAAAGTACGGTAATTAAAACACCAAATAATGTATTTTATTGCTTGTCTCTTTTTGGCAAAAAAATTAAGATTCCGGGCAAAAAATACGTCATGTACTCAATGCATAAACGATCCTACATAATTATAACTAAATAAAATTTTAGTATGTTACTATATTAATCAAATACAATGAAACTAACGTGATAATTTGCCATTAAATAATTCATTTTTTTACAATTTATGTAAGATTAAAACTCAATCAATAATTTGTATTTTGTCCTAACTGTCATTTTCTTTCATTTTTTTTTAAATAATAAAACTATGTCCCAAAAAAGTAAATTAAAAAATATATGCAAAGACATCTTACAATAAATAAATAAATAGTAGGGAAATTTTGAGATAGCATCTGTTGTCGAACTAAGTAAATTCATATTAAAATAATATCTGAAGGAAAAATATTATATATTTAAATTACTGGAGCCAAATCCAATATTCTATACTGAAACAGTACTTGATTGCCCTGAAGCGAACGATTTAAATGCCTGGATACAGGGTGTACAGCTAGAGGGTTAGGATGAGTGTAAGCATCTTTCAAAAACATGAAAGAAAACTAACATGACAAAAGTTATTTGCCTTATAAAGTAATGGGCTCATAGAATACAATCGTATATGCGAAATGGCAACTTATCGAGAAATTGTTTTAAATATATTAACGCCCCACCGAATAAAATATTAGACGAAAATCTCGTTAAAACGTTGTTGCCTTAACTTGAGTAGTAAGGAATCAATGGCATTGTGTTATATATGAAATGAAAGGTAATTTTTAATATTATATTTTCTAGAATAATTTTGTTATCGCCTATTAAAGTATGGTTGAGACAGTTGCTATTGAGCTATAATATGTTTTGTTTGTGTACCAGTTTTTAAATAACTTTGACCTTTTGACACAACAAAAAATTTGATAGATATAACTAATCTGTGGTGAAACTCTGTGGAGAAAGAAAAGTCTGTGGTGTTAGAATATGCAATATTTTTTACAGTAAATTACCATAGTATTCGGTGGGGCGACGATACTTCAGACTTTGTGTGACTTTATCGGTTTCTGTAATTAAAAAAAATACTCGTTACATTTATAAAGAAAGTAATAATAATTTACGTTTTTTTTTGTAAATTAGGAGATTTAAAAGTCTTACAAAGTCTAAAAACTTCTTTAACTGACGTAAAACCTCAGATTAAATGGAAAATTTCGGACTGAGAATTGTAGATGTCTCTTGTAGATCATCTGGCAGTTACGAAACAGCTTTCCATATAGGTACTTGTCATTTCACAAATACAACATTCATATATGGGCCCGGTGAAAAAGACATTAATTTTCCTGTAGCTTGTAGTTGTATTTATATGTTCTAGTATAAATTTTCATACATTGGGAGGCTTGTTCAGTTGTAATGAATTATCAATTTTGCGCATAATTTTATAAGATAAAGTAGAAATGATTCCTACTTATGTTTACTCAAAAGAATGAATTTATCGATAGTTTAGAATTTACATGGATATCAATATTTATACAATATACTGTCGTACAGTATAAATTGCATCCGTTTTTTTTTTGTTCCAAATTATTTATTTACAAAATATTAATTACTTAAGATAATTTTAATTTATCCTAACCTACACATATATGTACAATATAGTAAAATTAATTGTTTGCGACAAAAATAATGTTTACTTTGATAATCATGACGCTATAATTGTAAATTTATTATGTAAAAATTGTATATACTAAGTTAAAATAACAAAATTAAGATGTGTTACCACATTAGTCTTTCACACAAATGCATTTTTAGATTAGCAGTATTAGAGTAGGTTATGTAAGACTTACTATATTCTACTTTAATTTTCAATTGCTTTAAAAGAACAGCGATTATCTTCACACATTACAGATGTAGTGAGTAAGTGTTCAGTGTCAGTTATTTCAAAAATTTAATGGGCCATTGAAGCAACGTTAAATTATTGTGTAGTAAATGCACTATAAATGTTTAATTTGACTATGTCACTATGTAAACGGAAATGTTTTATTATAGTTTTTAAGTATACTATAGGGTATACAGTATACTGTACATACATGTTTACTATACAACTACATATTTTCCATTTCTATTTCTATAATCTATGTATAAAAGCGAAAGGTCACTTAAAATGAAATCTCGAAAACCGCGGGCCGTATAATGATGTAATTTGCCAAGAAAGTAGTTTATAGTTAGTACACATCCGCTAAAAAAGGATTTTTCGATACGACCAGTTTAAGATTATTTAAGGGCCGTTGCATTTTTACGCGGATGAAGTCGCGGGAAACGGCTAGTATACATATATTTTTTCCTAATTTACTGAATATTGTGTATGCTAGAATGTTAATTTGTTTGAATGGCTTTTTGATCGAAAATCTGGACTATCTTTGATTAACTATACTTTATCTTCGATTTAAGAAAAGAGTAATGGAAAGTCTTTCGTTTTGTGGCTTCCAGTGGCGTAAGCAAAAATTTTAAAAATAGTTTAAAAATTTTTGCTTACGCCACATAGATGAGGCGGTATAGACCTCCTCATCTATTGTAAAAAAAGCTCGTCTTGCTATTGCTATTCTCTTGACAATCTATCTTCTCCATGTAAATTTCGCGATGTAAAGTAAACTTCCTTCTTGGTTTATACATCTGCTTGCATAGAAAACTACATTATGCCGGAGCCGGACATAGCTCTGCGTGTTTGTACATTTTAGTCCTTGGAGACCACAATGTTAACGCAGCTAAACAGACTCCCCAGCCACACTACATGATCATTTAAATGAAGCTATGTCTGGCTCCGGCATTACAGTACTTACTGTAATGCCGGAGCCAGACGTAGCTTATACTTGACCTAACCTTGATAAAACCTTTATACTGTTAAGGCGTTCAAATAGGAAACCAGAATTTGCAAAAATCTTCAAAATGTCATGTTGACAACACCTCAGCAGATGAACCGTGTACCTCTAGGAGTTATACCGATTATTCCACATCACAAACTTTGGGCTATTCTTACAATATGCATTTGTAATTTCAAGGACTACCCGCAATCTTGCACCACCATCATCTTATTAGATACATCTTATAAGTTCTTCTTAGATGTATTGCTATTTTATAAGATGCTATTAAATGCATTGCCATCTTATAAGATCGTATTCAATGCATTGTCATCTTATAAGATATTATTAGATACATTGCCATCTTATAACATGTTATTAGATACATTGCCATCTTATAAGATGTTGTTATATACATTGACATCTCATAACGTGTTATTAGATACATTGCTGTCTTATAAGATATTATTACATACATTGCCATGTTATAAAATGGTTCGAGACATATGAAATTTATCAGATTATTATGATCCGTATTTATTTTAAAAAGCACACGGTTTATAATGTCTAGAATATAATCTGTTTAATGTTTTGAATAAATACAGATTATAATACATCTTTAAAATTGGAATCCATTTTCGTTATCTTTGCATTTTTATATAAACACTGCATTATCACTTTCCATTGGATCATAAAATGTATAACATTTTTAAACCTTTTTTATATGGTAGTATACCAGTACTTCTCAACTAACTAATTCCAAATGTATATTTAGGAAAAACCACATTTAAACCGACACAGCCAGAAATAGAAGTACGGTGTGATGTATGTACATTGATCGTTAAATACTTTGCTTAATATTTTACCAACTTTTGGCTCAAGTCTTACGCTTATTTTGAGTGCAAAAGTAATATTGGAGGGAGAAAAGTAATAAAGCATAATATATAGCCTAATAACATATTATAATTATTTTTTTATATTATTTCGCTAGTATAATTTGTTATTTAAAAATAGTTACGAGTAATGTATAAGATTGTTATACTTTCGCAAATATTAAATAATTTTTTAGGTCTCCTTTAATATATTCACATGAGCCAAGCGGTTAAGGAGACGGATATCTTTTACATTAACGTTTATTATCATATCTACATTTCAAAGTTCAATATGAATATTTTTTTTTTTTAAATTACCACCACTGCTGGGCAAAGGCCTTTTCCGACCATACCTTCCTTTCCTGACCCATTGGAATCCATTTCTTTCATGAATCTATCTATCTTTCTTTCTATTGTAATAATTTATTTTTGTACAGTTATTAAGAAATATAATATTATTTATCTCGTTATACGTAATATAATTTGCTTTTGGTGTTTCGAATCTGCATTATAAAATTTTGTCTTTGGTTGGATCCTAGATTCTGGTGAGGTTTTTTTTTTATAATTTTTTTTGCTTCACTTATTTCGAAATTCGGAGCTTTATGAGCACTGCTCATAAAAAATGGTATTGCTGTTATTGACTAAATAGCCCGTCTCGATTTTATATATAATAATAGTATACTGTAATCCCCCCTATAACACGGTACGTTTATTCCGTATAATAGGAAGACGCGTTGAAGGATTATTCTCGTACAACGCGCTTGTACGACCCCTAATGGGTATAATATAATATTTTATGTTGTAGAATAATATTTTATTTTATTTATTAAGGCCATCTAGGATTACATCATATAATAGCAGAGTTACATGGTATATAAAAAAAACTTAAACGCTATATCGATTATGGATGGCTACAACATACATTAACCACTCAAAACTAATGTTTTCTTTTTACAAAAAGATGTAGTTTTAAAATATAAAAATAGTATATATTACATAGTTTAAAACTGAACTAATATGGTAATAAAAATAATAAATGTTATATTAATATATTAATGCGTTATATGAGCACCGTGTTATAGGGGGGGCATTGCAATAATCGAATGGAGAAGCTCGTCATGGTTTTAAGCCAGTAGCGAACAAAAAGTACATTATATTAAACTTATATCGTAAATAGTAATTTAGGATAATATATTTGGATGTATTTGTTAATAAGACGTTATATGAAAAGGGCGTTTTGGGCGGGAAGGCCTCATGGCGTGCTTTATAAACTTATAAAATATTATGTTATCTCAATGTATATTGCATAAACATAATATATATGTGTGTTCTTAACAAACCTCTTTTTCTGGTATTGTACTTTATATAATAGAAGAAATAAATAGAGAAAAAAAAACATTTGAAAACCTTAATCAAGCCTCAATAAACTAACAAAAAAAAAAAATTAATCAAATAATCATATAAATTTTGACAGAAAACATGTACAATAATGTTAATATTAAAATATGATTATATAATAAATATCGCGCGCTTATCACAAAGTGACCTAACTCAAAAAATATGATTTTTGGGAAATCCCACAAAAAACGTTTTGTGATTTACGACAGATTTAATAATTTGATAAATTCCGCATGAAACCGTAGATATTTCTTCAATATGGAGCAGCTGATGTATACTGGATGTGACCTTATACACCTTATTTATCTTGCAGTGAAATTCTCACCAGAATCAGATCAGTCTTTTTGATGATTACCTCGGAAAAAGAGCGAGACGACTGTCTTTCTTAATGAGACTAAAACTTTTAGTTTTATTCTTTAACTGAGGACTTGTGGACTTGCTTTGTAGCAATAAGTGCAGTTATTCAGAAATCACATACAGACACTTAATTTTTTAATGTAATGGATAAAATAGATGGTCATAAAAAGTATAATTTAAATTACTTTTATGGACCTACTAACACACAACCGAGGAGCGTGACGAAGGTTCAAAAAACCTCACTAGCAAGTTAGGAGGTCTTTGACCTGCACATATTAAGTTCTTGCAATTGTGATTGTTACATATTCCACAGAAACACAAAGATCGAATGATAAATCTAGAGTTAAATGAAAATGCTTCTGCATAATTTAATTTTATAAAATTTAACGCTTTTTGCGTCGTTCTTAATGCCGATGCGATACTAGGTATATTTTTAATGTGGTTTACAGTAATAGATTCGATACATTGCCTTTCCGGACAATTAAAATACCCATATAATAAATAATCAGCACCTACTTGGATAGCCGAACTTTGCTCGGATAAAACGTCTTCTACAAGTCTTCTACAAATTAAATCTAGCTAGATTAATCGTCCCGGATACCTCCTGAAAACCCTAAGAAATATTCGTTTAAAGGTATTACATAAATTACACTATAAAATTTAACTGCGGAACTTTCTAAGATCTCAATGCCGTGTTCGTCGTGTCGTGCGATAGTCTTGTAGCCACATGTATTACAGAGAAACCGCGAAAGCAAACATAAAATGAGTGTTTAAAATGTCTTTAAGGGTAACGTAGACATCGCTTGTTCTGTAAGGGACTCGTTTCGATGGCAGAAAAATGAAGACGCAAGAGATCGCAGGATTGTCGAAATTCGGTCACAGATTTTCCTATCATATGCACATTTAAAGCAATATACAATTTTTTTATTCTTACTACAAAGAAATTTGAAGGTACAATCATATGAAATATCATAATTAATAAAATACATTTTTCCTATGTCACGGTTGTCATGAATACGCGTTGACATGATCGTATAATAAAATGTATACATGTGTGTGTAAAGCGTTTGGCGTAGTGTGCAAGAGGTTTTTCCACAACTTCCTCTACATAAACTATAATTGTTGCTAATTTCATACCCCTCCGTCTGCGCAATTTTCGTAAAATTATGTTTAACGTATTAATATTATAGACATTTCCCAACTTTTTTTACTTTTACTAATTACTATCTTTCTTCTTTCTTACTTTCAAGCAGTGTGTAAGTTGACCATTACCACAAAGCACTGTTTTCCATATCGCGACTTTTTGTTAAAATAAATAAATAAATATATACAGGACTACGTGACACACGGACGTCTGTTCCTAAGGTAGACAACTTAATGCCTGTGTTATAGGTAACAGCCGCCTGTTATACACAAATATACATTTTTTAGAAATATATAATTACATAAATATGGATAATACACCAAGACTCGAGGTGGGAATCGAACCCACGACCCCCGGAGCAGAAGGCATAGTCACTGCCCACTGCGCCAACGGGCCAGCCTTTACTTATGTAAATATAGATGGGCTTTATACGGTTTCGTTTCAACAGTTTTCCCCATTATCTTCAACGCGAATATCTTCACACCATAAAGCAGACGACAAATGACGTCGTACCTTTATTTCCCAAGCGGCTACCTTTCATAAATCGGTCCACTTTATTTACTAGGCAGATAGTTTGCGCTGAACCTGTTTAGGTTTTTGCGATTTCATTTATTTGCTTGAAAGATAAGAGTACTAGGAAACGTTTTTCACATTATGGTAATAAAGACTTTATTTTTTAGACAGTTTCGTATTTAACTACATGAAAACGCTTGCGGTATTCGTTTACTTATTGAAACAACTTAAACATCTTCATAATTATTGTTTCTGAAAATATTACATCGGAATTATACATGTTTACGAGAGAATCTAGAAGCAGAGTGTATTGAAAAAGAACATCATCAAGTCTAGAAAAATTTAAATACAGATTATTTTTAAAACTTTATCTTATTCCCAAAACTCTCTCTATTCTTTCTGTGGGACTCACAGGGGGCTACCGCGGAGTACCAACTCTGATCGGAAGCCCACCCAGGGCTTCGCGAACGCCCGCCCTTAGAGGCTGTAAAGGTCACTCTGACCATCAGCATTCATATTAAGAGAAAAAAACTGCGGGCGAAGCGCAGTGCCGCCTCAGGCCTCCACCAAGCCTGGACTGAAGACCTCTCTTTGAGGCGGTTGAGCATATCGACCTTCGCTCCCACCTATGCGCGGTGGGGTCCATAGTGACTAGTGAGAGTTCGGCAGGCGGTAGCCATCTTCTGGGAAAATGTGATGTGGTAGAAGAAGGAGGCTGAAAGACTGCGAGAGATGAGAGAGGCAGCGACGTACTCTCCGCGTAGGAGAGCTGGAGGTTGTCGACGATGTGCCTATGACCGACGCATTCCTCCCTGAGAGAGCCTGTGGTAGTGACTGACACGAGCCGTCGGTTGCTGTCACGGATAGGTCCTGAGATGGCAGCGTGCTTCGGGATCCGGACGCCCCTCCATGGAGTTAGGGTGAGGGACCCTAGGAGAGGAGTCCACAAAGAACGTCAGTGGCGTAGATATGGTAGATTGCAAGATCGTGATCATATCTCCGCCGTCTAGTGGTAAAGAGGAACTACCGTGGGGTTTTAGTCGATTAGAGTCCGACATAACCCATCGTCGGCCCTTGTGGCGGATGGATGACCCGTGCCGGGTTCTCCACGTAAAAAAAAATTAACTAATGTAGTGCATAATTGATTGCAAGTTATGTAAAACTTCATATTTTAGCATTTGCCTGAAGTTATCTTCATGGCTACTTTCTTTTTAACGGATATTAGCAATTTTTTTTTGTTATTAAATTTACGCACCACAGGCATAAGGCCCGTGCCACTTGTTGTATTATATTTATCTTTTCTCTGTTTTCGTTTCATTAACTCTTTGTTTATAGTTCCACATGTTTTATAGGGTGACAAAGGTGAGAAGTGAATCAAAAAACTATCATTATCAACAAAATTTTTAGGTACGTCTAATATTGCCGTTTCGTCGAGGTTTGAAACGGGTACCTTGCAGATTTCAGTCCATCCCTTCTACCAGTTGTGGTTCTCATATTTGTTCATATCAATTGTCCACTTTTAAAAAACTGCTGTATTTTTATAGGTTAATAGTGACCAAAATATTTCTGATCAATTCGCCTTCTGATCGGAAAAGATCAGCCAATTTACTAACAAATTTTCTTCTTCTTCCTAGCGTTATAACAGTCTGTGGGGCGAGGTACGATGACCGACTGCCACCTGACGTCATCCCCGATATCCCCACAATCTAATGACTAAAATCACTCAGCGAGATAAACGGTAACATTTTACGTGCCTTCCAAAACACGGAGGTAATCAGATATTTGAAAGCCAGTGTTTGAATTGGTCACCCACCTATCAGCCGGCCGCGGTAACATCTACTTAATCTAGCGATTGATTCAAATGTCGGCCACTGATTAAGCAGTGACAACCTCCAATTTAAAAACACGTACTTAATAGTAATATTGAAATAACATAGATTAAGTCGTGACTATAAGCTAGTGTTGTCATAAAATGATTTCTAGGTTTTTCAATCGGCTTTCCGCTGTCCCTACTCTGTCAGGTGTTAGTAACATGTGGACCCTAATATATCTCCAATAAAAAGGGACCTTCATAGCGCAAAAATTCCCGTCAACGTTATTCGATCGAGGTATTTATACCCGCGATTTTTCGTCGCCATGACGGTTTGGCTAATGCGACCATTGTTTTTTAACCCCTGCATTGAGTTCTGGCACTTAAAAGGGACTTATATAAACAAATTATTATTTTATATAATTTATTATTCTCATATAATTTACTAATATTCGAATAGTCTCCGTAGTCGCTGTAGGCCACCACACCGACTGAAAGTCGATTACTTTATGGTACCCTTTACATTGTAAGCCTTTAACACACGCACGCACACACGCACGCACACACACGCACTCGCACGCACTGTGTTGTGTGTGTGTGTATAAAAATCTCAGTATGTTAAACTAAAGCTTATTAATTTCATTTAATTTGAAATACTGGGAATATTCCAGTTATATCGAGTGATCCCATTTACCATACAACTCAACGTAAGCTGGATGCCCTAGCTAGCAAACACATTCAGAGATGCCTTTAAATGTAGCTTGCATTTAAGGCATCTCTGAATATCCTTGCATCTTCTATTTACTATCACATATTAAAACGTCTCACAAAATTGAAAGCTTTGAATATATTATAACATATGGCGAATATTCTCTATTTTCTAGCTTTCTTTATTCGGTTTTTGCTCACAAAAAATATTAAGTATAAAAACAATCACCCTACGTGTAAGCAAACGCCTTAAATATAAATTAAGATGACTCATCTCTTAAAAGAGATTTCTTTCAGAAACCCTTTAAATAATAGGCGATTAATGCGAAGAGGGATGTAGGTATTTAGAAAAAAATAAAGACTATCTCACAAAAATGAAACTTATGGTTAAACTACATATGGCCATCATGGGCTATTTTTTATCGGTCGCCGTTCAACCTTTTTGCCGGTCAGCGGACAAACATTTTTCACCGGCCGTTTGATGGACACGGTATCGGCGTAATTGGCCTTTGAACCTGCGTGGAATTGTTGGTAAAATGTGGTCACAAAAAACGATACTACATTCCGGTTTACCGTTTTGAAAAGACTCCCAAAGAGCAGAATAAAAATTATGAAAAATACCCTAAAGATTTATATCTAGAGGAGGTTCTAAGTTAATCAGTAGTCGGCATTTGAATCGATCGCTAGATTAAGTAGTTCTTACCGAGACCGGGTGGTAGATGGGTGGCCCATTCTAGCACTGGCTTTCTAACATCCGACCTCCTCCGTGTTTCAGAAGGCATATAAAACTGAGGGTACCGATTAATATGACTGAGTGATATAAGTCGTGAGATTGTAGTGATTGTGGGGATTCCGGGGATAACGTCAGACGCAGTCATCTTAACTCGCCCCACAGTCATATCCTTTGCAATTTAAGCGGACCCTGGTACTAGACCGGGAACTACCCCGCTAAGTAGAAGAAGAACCAAGGCTTTTAGCTACAATACTTTGAATTAAGTACCAGTGAATGAAGTAGAGGAACTTATTTGGTTCCCGTTAGAACTTTTTATTCGATAGTTCTTTTTTAATATTGTATTACATTTTGGAAACACAGCGAAGTTTTAGAGTATGAAAAAAACAGCAAATTTCGTTGTTTATTTAATTCAATTAATATTATTTGTCGTTTAAGAAAATCTCCTTAAAACAAAAGAGTCACATAATGTATGTTAAAATATGTCAACATTACGATTGAAATTTTTAATATCAAAATTAAATGAAGTTAAATATTTGCAATGGCAATATTGAAGAATTTAACTTCATTTAATCTTTATGTACTAGTATAACTCATCCTTGAGGCCATAACATATCTGCCATTTAAAATAGACATTTATAAAGGTTACTAATAGTGCAGAAATAACAATTTACTAAACCTACATTGGTAAAATTACTGAATATTCCAACAGCATCTAAACATACACACACAAATAAAGTACATTCAGCGTATTATCTCTAGTCACGAATATACGACATAATATTTTAATAAACAAGTCGTGTTTCGATTTTTATAGCTTTTTTTATCAGTACGTCTCAAAACTGCTACTACAACAATTTTAAGCGTTCCCAAAACACATCGGTCATTATTTAATTGAATTTTTTGTAATTTGCAGTTTGATGACTTTTCTCAAAAATGCGTATTTTTGTTTTTTTCTTCCGAAGTTGTCGTTTGCACTCTAATGAGTGACATTCCGTCGAGGGAGGCTGACATTTTGCGCGAAACGTGACTTTGTCGCGAATAGGTTAGAAGCGGACGGAGCTGGCCGCTTCGCGGTTCATTAATTACTCGAAATAAAAAAGTCCGCCTCTCCCGACGGAATGCCACTCATTAGAGTGCAAACACAACAACTTTGAGAAGAAAAAAAATATGCATTTTTGGGAAAAATACTCAAACTGCATAATTACCGAAGTTTTAAGTAATGGCTCAAGATGTTAAAGTTTTAGACTCATAAGAGTCATTTATTGTCCTTCCATGTAACTTAATTTTATTGCAGTTTATGCTTAGAGAATAAAAATCCAAAACTAACACAAACTTGCAAGGAATTTGCTATCTTTAACAACATGCATATGTACAAGTAGGCTGCGATATTTTCCGAAAGGATCATGGGGTAGTTAAGAAAAAAAAAATCCTCATTGTTCTTATGCCGGAGCCAGACATAGCTTTATTTGAATGATCATGTAGTGTGCCAGGGACTTTATGTAACTTCACAAAATTTTGTAAAACTTTGTAGACTTCAAGGTCCAAAATGTACAAACACTTTGAGCTATGTCTGACTCTGGTATTAAAGCCTTACTTCAATATTTTGTTTTTATAAAACAATGTGTACGAAGTGAATTTAGGCTAGGTTAGGAAATAGGTCAAATCTGTTTATTATTTTTCAGGTCGTTTCCGGAATAGCGGGTATCTGCGTCAGTGTCGTACATTCTTGGATCATCAGTTCAGTCTGTTTGATCATATTCATCGCGGGCATCCTCAACTTTGGGATGCTGTCCACATTCGCTGTTGATATCTTCCCTACCTATGTCAAGTAAGTATTTATATATACTCTTGCAGATTCAATCCTATTTCAATTTAAAAAATAAATAACCAGCTACAAAATAACGTTAAATATAACGTTCTCTCAATAATTTAAAATGTCACAGACACAAACTAATTATCTCGTCAACGACTAGTGACGATTTATCACAAAATGATTTCTAAGAATGATCCCTTTAAATTTATCTTTTTAGAATGATCGCGATTCTAAAGATGCACCGCCTTTTATGCTATAACTTGTTCATGCGCAGTTGACATATCCAGTACTGCGCAGGCGCGACCGGAAGCTACTCTAACAATACTTTATTTATTTAATACTGGACCCGACAGACGTTGTCTTATTAGCCCATTAACCAATAAATATATAATATCGTATAAAACAAATTTGTAAAAGTATAAATCTTGGTAAAGTATTAATATTAATCACTACATAACCGGTACTTTTGCCACACGATACACACTCATTACTACTGTGTTTGTTTTGATTTATGACAAACCTATGCACACATTCGTTACTGCGCAATACATTACACAAAGTAGCACTACCACTAATCATATGAACTAGAGATGGCGAGCTGATTGAAATTCGGCCACAATCTTTAGATATGCCAACTTTATACTTATTTAAAGCTATGTATACAAAATTTCTCCTCTTCTTACTACATTGTTTTATTTGACCATTAATATACATACGGTAGTCATGACTCCGCTTTTGCATAATCTTATAGTGAAATGTATGCGTACGTATCTAGGTGTGTAAAGACATTAAGAAACTAATTATTAATACTACTTTAATGATACTTATATATAAAGCTGAAGAGTTTGTTTGTTTACTTGAACGCGCTTATCTCAGGAACTACGGGTCCGATTTGAAAAAGTTATTTCAGTGACAGATGCCCATTTATTGAGGAAGGCTATAGGCTATATATCATCACGCTAAAATTTTTCACCTAACTTTACGTGGACAAAGTCGCAGATAGACTAATTTAGTATAAAATCTGTTACGAGACTTTGTTAAAGATATAATTTAACATACGAACTTGTCATCAGCGAAAGTATTAGTACCTACTACCTAGTCAATTTTCTAATAAGATTTTGCACAAAGACTAGTAAGAGAAAATGGTGTAATTATTTAGGAAATTCTAGTCTGAAGTATGATTAATAATTTTCAATATTAATTGTGATCTTTTGCACGAAACAAATGGGAAAGCAAATACATTAAAGTTATAAATATATTGAAAATTGTAGGCTTCATTAAGAATGATTAATAGTGGCAGTGCGTCCGTGGGAGCTACGAGCAGTTCATTTGTTGGCAAAGTGACTGACTTCGGCCCTCATAATTATTAACGCCTTGCCACTAATTACATTAAATTCCATATATGTTGCAATTACTGTTTTCATAGTACTTGTATCTCGCTTTTCCCTCGTCTTCTCTCTGATAGTTTTTAACAGTACAGTAAATATAATCTATATAACTGGGACCTGAAGGGATTTATATTTTTTTATCACTTAAAAAGGATTTTCCTTTCAACTACGTAGTAATGTTATCATTAATCACTACATAACCGATCAGAAAGCACGTCTTTTCTACTTACAACAAAAAAAGTCCTGTAATGTTGTATGAAATTTCATTACTGCACTGTTTTTTATTTATATAAATTTAAAAAGCCTCAAAAGTTTAATGTCTCCCATTAACTTGTATATAAAATGTATGCATTGACCGTATGAGAGACAGAAAGTACATTTTTAGAGATCTTTTATTGATTTAATTTTTGGCCTTAGTGTTTATATTACTTTGTAATTTACGATTACTATTTCATAATTACATTAATTTAAGTTAAATGTAAATTGTAATAGTCAAGATTTAATTTGTTATACCCAGATGTGAAATAACATGATGCAAATAAATAAATTAAATGAGTATAAAATGAGGTACCAATAGAGGTAAACAAATAAAGCAAAAATCCAAGAAATCGAGTTGCTCGTAAAAAATCTAAAAATTCCTATTAACAGAGGTAATTATTTCAATGCAAAAATGGCCGGCCGTCATGGTAAACATCATTAATATATCCAGGGCCCAGTTATTTAGGTAGCACTGTAGTTAGAATCCCATTGTTTTAAAAGAGTATAACGAAATGATAAATAAGGAAAATTCAAAATTGGGAATTAAAGACAATTTTTTTAAAATGCGTATCATATTTGACTTCTAAGAATGAAATGAGAACTGTTCTAATTAACTGTAACGAAAACGGAATAGGCTCAAGGCTCTCTCATAAATCTGATGTGTAAAATAATAAATATTTCGAAGAAACTTTTATTTTCGCTCAATTATACACTAATGATTACTAACAGGCCTATTTGTTGATTGTCGCTATATTTATCTACAACATGTAACCCGCGACTTCGTCTGCGTTGAATTTAGTTCCATTTTCGTAAGCAAAAGTAGTCTATTTCGTTTTCCAATGTCCAATCTATGTCTTTACCATAATTCATGATAATTTGTTCAGCGGTTTAGGCGTGAAAAAGTTACAGACAGAGGGCCTTTTACGTTTATAATATTAGTTTGGGTTTATGTATTTTATATGTGCACGCATGTGTCCATTATCACACACACAATAGCCGGTGAGGTTGTTGATGTACGAATTTACACAATGTAACGAACGTCTTGAACTAATATTGTTCAAGTGCACTCTGATTGACAACACGAAGTCACCGCACGTTTTCATCAGCTCATCAGTCGCATATATACGCGGTAATTGCGCTAATTGAAAGCACGTGGGAGCCAAACGAGAACAAAAACAAACATGCCACTGTTTCGCCGTCAAATCCTTTGATAAAATACAATATGCTTTTTTTGCATGTATTATACATATAATATACTTTCTATTTGAATCATTGTTAATTGATGAAAACCGCAGTGAAATCCGGTGCGTAGTTTTTAAGGTGCATGCCAGCGGTCGGCAACGCGTATCCTGCAGGCCGCAAGTGTTTCGCCTCCTCTCTTTTCGGCCCGCGACTGTCTTGTAAATGGCAATCAGGTTCTTATAAACAGATTATATTGGCATTACACATGTGAAAAATTTTGTTGTGATATACTAAGATTCAGCATTTCAAATATTGCCTATAATATCTATTACATACATTGATAACGACAAATTTTGACAACAAATTTTGTAAGTGTGGCCCACCAACATCTAATTTCTTAGCGATGTGGCCCGCCTGCAACTCATTTTTTAACGATTTGGCCTGCCAAAAGGTTACCTACCGATCTCTGGTCTATGCGTACAAGGACGGGAAGCGTATTGGTTCTACACGTTACATTGTAAAGATTTTGAAGTTAAAAGTTCTTCCTATTAGAACTCCTTCGTTTTTTACTCTACAGCACAGACAAAGTACCTCAGTTAAGACTTAGTTTCTGTTTTCATATAATCCAAAAATAACCGCTATACACTTTAATTTTATGTCCATCCATTTCATAAATCATAGAATATAAAGCGAGAGCACAATGATCTACTGACTCTATGGAAAGATTAAAAATATATTTTCCATAATTTATACTCTGTGGGCTGTTTCAGAACGATAATAGGCCTAATTTGTCATAATTAACGGAACCTACTTCGTTATTTATACACGTTTGGCGCGAAAACAGTTTTTCTTTATTTAATAATGGCTTTTTAATATTCACAGTTTTGAATAAGCCCATACATAATGTAATGGGTGGAATAATTAAAAGTTAATGGCAACTATTGTGATATAAAACAATCTTACAATAAGTGATTTAAGACGTCCGTAATTAATTACTAAACTGCCTTATTGTAACGTAAAATAGAAGAAATCTCGATTTAGTACTGAAAGTCATTCATGAACATTGCACTTTGTTAAGCGTTAGCTGGCCTTTGAGACATAAATATGCCGTTTTATGGAACATCCCTAAATTGCATCGGTTCGGAAACACCGGAGCTGTTCCGTAGTAGATTATTTGTAAAGATTTCACTTTTCTCACGGAAATGTTTTATTTTTAATAACAGTTATTGGATGTTTTTATGGACATATATCGTGCAAGACAAACATTATGATAGCAGTAACAAAACACACCATCAAGGCGGTGGTTCATTAGACGACGTTTATTTACATCTGTTTCTAATTAAGATACAATACCGGAAGACCACATAATTTTATCAAAATTTACGATCTCTTGGGAAAATGTGTTTGGTGGTTTCCCGTCACATACATATAATTATATGTCTTATGTTTAAATATTTTTGAAGCTTTTATTTACTTTTACTTAATTCCCGATAAAGGTTAGTAATCGAAACTGGCAATCTGAATTAGATGCACTTCTCATTATCCTATTGAGCTGAAATTTTGCAAAAGTAGGTACATATATCGAATGTCAATGTAATATTATGATAACATGGAGTTGATCTGATGTTGAAGGTGGAAGCTGGCCATGGAAAGTCCATTATGAAACTTCATACCCCCATCGAGTTTAGACTCATTTGATTTGTCTTGACGAGTACTTTGTATTGTGATGGCTATCATTGTTTGACGATAGAGCTGGAACCTCTTCATAGGAAGTCTGTTATAAAACGACATAACCGCATCGAGTTTGAGCTGGTTTGGATGGTCTTGATGAGTACTTAGTATATGTATGTTATCTCGGGTCTAATGATGGAAAGTGGGCACGGGGATATTGTTATAAAACCATATAATCACATCGAATTTGAGCTCGTATGATGCGTCTTGAGGAGAACTTTGTTCTAAGATGGTATCCGGGGTCTGGTGATGGTACATGGGCATGAGCTGGAAGGTACATCTTTATTTTTATTAACAAATAATGGAATGTACTAATAAAATGGTGTATTTTTTTTATCAGAAATACATTATTTTTGTCTTTTTAGTTTATTTTAATAACAAGTAAGAGAAGCTAAAAAAAATCTTCATCTTTATATCGGATATATTATCGGATATATAAAACTGTTTTACTGTAAATTGCTATTGTTTTTATACTCAACAAAGTTCGTAAAACACTTATAAATATTTTATTTCTAAGTTATTACTCGAGTTTATGTATGTACTTTCATACTTTTTTGTATACAGGATTATATGACACACGGGCATCTGTTCCTAAGGTCGACTACTTAATGCCTGTTATAGGTAACAGACGTCTGTTATACTCAAATATTTTTTTGTAGAAATATGTAAATTCGTACACATAGATAATACACCAAGACTCAAGGCGGGAATCGAACCCACGACCCCCGGTGCGGAAGGCAGAGTCACTGTATCCCGCATATAATTTGATGAAAACGTCATTACAGTAACACATTATATACTTTAATAATTGTTAATGAAGTTATTATATTTAAATGTTATTTCTGTGATTTTTTTATTTTCTTGTCTTCTTAATTATAATAGGTTTTTAGTTGAAAAGACAAAAATAGCCGTATCTCAGTGTTGGATTGAGATATTGAAATTATTCTTTGATTGGCTAATAGAGGTCATTGAAACGAAGGTGCCTGTGTCATTGACTTACTTTAGACCTAAGACGAAATCAGTATGTTTATGATTAAGCGTGCAATATATAAAAGCTAAACATCATCTAACACAAAATCTCGAATACTGCTGATGTTCAATGATGAAATTTGGCAAAGAGGTAGTATATGATTAATAGAGGTAGGAAAGCATTTTCAATTGGGCCAGATTAAGGAGGTATAAAGGGTCTCGCAACTTGGGGGAACAGCTAGTATTATATAGAAATATAAAGGAATATATTATATGGAGTATATATACTGATTCACAAAATGCAGACACCAAACTGCTACCAGCTAAAATAACTTTAGGCAAGTGGTATCATTAAAAATAATTACGCTTTTCAACATATAAAGATACTTACGGTTTACTGAAAAACTAAATAGGTCGAATGTTGCATATGTTTCGGGAAATAAACTATTAATATTAGTAGTTGTGTTATAAATTAATATCAAAATTTTCTTATAATTAAAAATAAATGTCTGAAATGAACACAACACGACGCCAATTATAGTCCAGGCAATAGGATTCCAGTTCATCCTTCTGCTTGCAAGGCAAAAAAAAAATATTATAATTAGACCACTATAAATCGACGGACTCAGCAATATTTTCTCGTTTGACAATAACATTTTCACAAACAAAGCATCAAACATTGCAACGGGTTCGGATATTGCAACGGGCTAAATTGACCTCTCGCAATCGTTCCGTCCAAAAGAAATCAAACATTATGACGAGCGAAAGCAATTACTCTCGTACTTGTTTGCTCGTTCATCTCGTTTTTCTGTTGTCTAACGATAAATTCTCTTGTTATATCATACTGTTTTTTTATTACGGATTTACTGGGATTTCTTCTGATTTTAAGTGGTGTGATTTGTGATAGTCAAGAGTGTCAATTCCAATTTGAAACCGTTTATTAGTTGCTTTACTTTATATGAGGTAGGACATAATTTAAATTTTCTCGTCCTTAATGTGTAGCTAAGCTGAGCTCTAGTTGGCCAAATCTACATTAGTCAGCTGTACACAAAAAAACCTTAGCTAAGCAATAGTCTTTTAGTATAGTATATCTCTCACGAAAAGTTCAGTTTAATTACATATATGTATATGATCTACTTATTTTTGTACATTTATAGTTAGGTTACGTATGCAATTGCTTCTTTTAGCAAATGATATGGAATACTAATCAAGAATATGTTCCGTAACTTACATAGTTGTTGATGCAGACAAATATTCCCTTAGGATAGAGAAAAGTATGCAACACTAATAGTGCGCATATTCCTTAGCTGTTAAAAGTGTACTTTACTATTTAATGGGAATCGATAATTTATTTGCTAAGATTAACTGGGGCGGATATAAACATATTCCCTAGATATGTTCTAACTCTCGTCTCATTTTGAATTACATCTCAATTGGGATAATGAATTCTCTTGTGATAAAATTCACATCAGTATGTTTCTACTAATACATACATATATACATAGTCTAGTGAGAACGATAATCATAAACGTTCCTGTTAATTTTCGTAGAACTGTATGATATACAGCGTTTATTTCTCATTCTTCATCATGAACGCTTGTGGGTGGACATTTTTGTTATTTTCGGTCCGCTTTCAACACATCAGGTGTCTAGCAAACTGTACTGTATGTATGAACCAATTATTTTTTACGTTTTAGTTCCTTGGTGGTCTTTCAAAGCGGTTTTCTTTTTATTTAAAAACTAGAGGACCCGGCAGATGCTGTCCTGCCCTAAAGTTGTGTTATTTGATATTAACTAAATTCTATTGTCCTATAATATTGTGCCCGTTCCCGTTTCGTTCTTTACTATTTTGGCGTTACTAGCATAAACCATGTCATCAGTAAACTACTCATCAGAAAAATTTAAACACTTCTGTTTTTTTTTGTCATATATTCCTAAGTATGCACATTTTGTGATAATCCTTGCAAAACATAAACTTCCGGGGTGTTTCAATGTTTTTCTGATGAGACATATATTATCATGAAATAGTAAAATGATATTCGTAGTAGATATACTCTCAATGGCTCTATTTCAGTTATTTAAAACCAATAGAACATTAAAATTTGAAAACAAATGGATAATCTAATAACGAACTCGGTACGCAAATAGTGTCGATAACTTCAAATAAAATTAAAATCACCTCTATTGTCACGGCGAAGTTTTGCCTCTTTTGAAAGTTTCACAAGGTATATTTTAATAGACAAACAATTTGTTTACATAAGAGACAATGAATTCTCTAAAACTCAAATCAAAAGTAATTTTGTATACTGTAAAGGTGTTTCGTTTTCGTTTGCTATACTGATTACAGTTTAAAACGGAATGCGGTCCAGTATACTGACATCCCCACGTGATCAAAGTATCTCAGTACTTTAGCTGGAGCACTGCACTGGATCTCGAAAGTGCCAGTTGCTCAACTGTGCCAGTACAATAATGGCGACTATTTATGACGACATATTGGGTATTATGGCAGTATACTGGCAGTGTATAACAGAACGATTTTATCAAGAGTGTGAGCACTAAGCGGTGCTCGCAATGTATATCGGAACATACGCAAAAGTATATTGTTTCCGGGTATAACTATTATTGGGACTTTTTTGAAAATAGTTTATGCATTCGCCATATTCCCTTTTACGTCCTTAGTCCTAGTCCTAGTTAATGTATATGAGAAAAACACTTAAAAAAATTAATAATGAAACTATTTAATGTAAACAATTATCTTTTGTAACTCACTTACTTGCGATTTGAGTTTTATACATGTAGCGGGGTAGAGCTAGTTCAATAACTACCTGTACCCCGCGATTTCGTTCGCGTGTGCCACTCTTATCACTTAGGAGTTTAAAAATAGTTTTTGAATGAGGATTAATATTATGTTTAGAAAAACATCTTCGCAAATAATGCTTTATTATAGAACAAATTTGGTTAGCATAAAGGGTTATACTCAGCCAACCTTAAAAGATAGACATATGCTGTCGCGCACTATTATTTAGAACTTTTAAAATTTTGTCATACATGACTTTTGCGAAACTTTAACCATTTACGCAGCGCAAGCAGCGGAAGCTCTCAAATGAAAAAAAGAACCCCCGATTGTGAAACATTTTTAATTGGTGCTCCGCTCCTATCGGCCTTAGCGTGGTGATATATAGCCTTTCTCGATAAATGAGCCCAAGGTAATTTAAATTGGTTAATGTAAAAATCAAATTAGCCTAAAAATTAGTTAAGTAAGTAGGCTAAAGTTGTTTACAGGAAACCTATCAATTGTGAGCTTGAACTTGCATGTTTAAATTGACTGGGTTATCAGTGTATACTAAAGAATATGTCGAATGTTAATTATTTACTTTGACACCTTGTATACAAATAAATAAAAATTAAGAGACTGTTTTTGTTTACTAATTGCATATGGCAAAATACGATATCTATAGCAAAAACGCAAACATTTTTGTCTGTCTGTTTCTTTTTTTGGGGTAATCTCCGAAATGGTTGAACCGATTTTAACGGCACTTTCTCTGGCATATAGCTGATCGTGATGTTAAAAGGAATAACATTGGCTACTTTGCTTGTAGCTAAATCATAAAGCTTCCACTTAACAAATAAAATAAAATATCCATTACAATATAGAAAAATCACTGAAGTCACACAAGCAAAGTCACAGGTTATAGTTAATTTTAAATATACTTGGTTAAAAGAATTTTCAGTTAGTTTTTGGCAACGATCTAAACTATTTTTATAATTATTGACAATGATGATTTATAACATCTTATAAAATGTTAAACGCTCGCGTCGGTTGTATGCACGAAAAAGCGTGACTCGTTGTCACGTTCCGCCCTAGCCGAGTGTGCTAGCAAGAGCCCGGAACAAGTGATATAGAGGGATGATAAGTCTAAGTGTTCAGTGTTATCACGTAAAATTTTCATCTGTAAGCTAACTTTGCAGGCAATCAATTTTCTTTTTATTTACAGCTCTCAGCGGTTAATGATAGAATGGCAGACTTGGCCCCACCTGGTACGGCCACACTACACACTATAAAGAGACACAGAGAAATCCTTATGGTAAATTTTACATGTATGGTAAAACTATTTTTAATTTTTAAGGTGTCTACTAACCTACACTGCCACCAGCGTTCCCTACCCTGCTTTGCGAAATCTGCTACAATCCTTCTAGTGCCGTTTTACTATCTGTCTCGAGATTGTAAAAATAGTGGTATCTTTGATTTCAGGATTACCAACAAGAGTTCCAGAAGACTTCTGCTCGAGTGAGTGCGCGGCGGGAGCGAGAAGAGTTGTTGCGGGGAGGCAGCCCCCCGCCCGCCGCGCCCGGCCTCAGTCGTCGGGAACAGTACGCCAAGGAAGCCAGCCACTTGCATAGGTGATACATTTATTATACTTGCTCTCACGCGCAACTTCGTCCACGTACAATTAGATGAAACTTTAATAGATTCAATTGTTTGTCCCTAATTCTTCTGCCATTAACAAGGAAGCCTTCCTTATGAAATTAGCTATCTGCCTCTGAAAGCTCCATGAAAACTGGTTCTTAGAAGTGGTTTCGTTCGGTTTGTGAGACTTCCCGGTGGCCTAAACTCGTCATTAAGGGCCGGCAGCGCATCTGCTGCCCTTCTGCTTATAGATGCTACTTTTTTGTACCTAATTTTTCTGCTATTAAACTATCTCCTTGCCGAATTTCAAGTTAAAGAAATAGATTAATAAAGTTGGATATAAACCGAATCAAATCGATATTTTTGAAAATCCTTATGGAGAATAGAGAATATGTGCATAATATCAAATTGAAAAGAGTTAGTAATATTCCGCGGGAGCTATCGCCCCTGCGAACGATTTTTCGCAATTTGGTTACGCTCAAAACTAAATTTCCGGCCGTTCGGTGCTCAGGGCTTTTTCCTCTCCCTTTGAGGGATGAAATTACGAACCCCCGCTCGTAGAAAGTACGCCCTTTCAAGTCCCACCGTTTCAATTTTGGCCAGGAAATATGCTTTATCAATTTACCGATAGTGGGTCGAGGAATAATTATATTTTTTGAAAGCAAAGTGTTTTTACACAAATATTGCTGCTACGAGCTTATATTTTTTATACATCCATTATCTTTGTCGAAATAAAATTGAAATGACGAAATTATTATTTTTTACTTATTACGCAAAAATACACTAGTTGAAACATTTTTGTCTATCCGTCTGTTTGTTCTGGGTAATCATCGAAGCGCCTGGACTGACTTCGACGAGACTTTGACTAACAAATACCTGATCTATTTATGTAGGAGTAACATAGGCTATTTTGCTTTAAAAAAAACCAATTAATTTTCCGTGCAGAAACATAAAATGAAAACGTTCAAAATTTAACAAAATCACGCGAACGAAGTCGCGGGGTACAGTAAGTATATAAATAACTAGCTGTTTCCCGCGACTGCGTTTGCGTAAAATTAGTCCGGCCAAATCTAAAAAATCCGTTCTTACCGGACGTCCACTAATAATAAACAAACCTTCTTGCGAAATTTCATTTTTGAATGTCCTGCAGTTTTTGAGATTTCGTGTTAGGTGACCTTTCGCTTTTATATACATATATAGATTAACTCGAAACAACCACATTACACTGGCGGTGCTGGTAACCGAGCCCAAAGTCTTACCATGTTAAAAAATAAAGTGTTAACATATCAAATTTATTAAGTTCCAAACAAAGGTCGTTATTTTATTTTATAAAAACAAGGGGCAAACGGGCAGGCAGTTCACCTAACTGACTACCATGACTACCAACGCCCATGGACAACTGCAACACCAGAGGGCCGCAGATGCGCTGTCGGCCTTTGAGAAATGAGCATGCTCTTTTCTTACGTTATATCTATTCAAGGTATGAGAAACTAAACTACTTCGCTTTAAAAGCAAAGTAGTTTAGTTTCTCATGCATGTCATGGATTTCCGCAAAGTAACGCCTTATTCTATCAATCTATTCAAGGTACTTTAACCACTGGGTCATCACGGCAGTAAAGCCCATAACGTGGAAATTAAAACCACGTTCAGTGGAACTAAAATAAAATTAATAACTCACGTCACCGTATACCTTATATTTCTAACAAAAAACCTTAACATTTTTATTCTATTAAAAAGACATTTTAAGCGAAATGTAAGTAAAATAACTTGAATGGCTAAACTTACACAACAAAGAAACCATTTATGGAATCACCTCGTCACATAAAGAAAATTAAAAAAGAATCATTTGAGCCCCAGACCCCCTACCCATCCCTCGGAAACCCCCCTCCCCACCAGGTGGCGTCGAGCTACGCCCGCTTGCCAACTACAGTTGTATGCCTTGTATAGATGTAAATTCTAGTTCTAGTACAACGAGACCTTATATAATCCAGTCAAATTAAATATTCACGTTTGCATTATTTGCAAACAGTTTAAAATTGGTCGGATTGTCGAAAAAACATCATTAACAGGAGTAAATGAAATCTAGAAGTCCTATTGATTCGAGACCTGGAAAAAAAGTTATTTGAGGTCACAAATCGGTTTTTCGCAACTCTTAGCTAAACGGTAGGTTTTATCATAAAGTAGTTAAGGGTGTACAGGATTATAGGTCAAAATATCATTATTTTAATATAATGTTTTGTGACTTCTGACCTCAAATAACTTTTTGAGGTATCAAATCAATTAGGACTTAAAGTACAGAAAATGGACTCAAAACAAGTATCAATTTAGTAATGATTATTAAACATATTATTATACTAGTTGAGAACCGCTACCTCATCCGCGTAAAAATTTTAGCGTGGTACTATATAGCCTATAGCCTTCCTCGATCCTTCAGCTTTATATTTTAGTATAGATTAAAATTCGGCATACGGCAGTACACGATCTATATATTTATCAATCTATCTGTCTGCCTGTCTATATATCTAGCTATCTATAGCGTTGCAGAGGAAACATTCCCAGCAGGACCTGACATGACGACCAATTTTAACAGGTTTGTTCACCCAAACACGTTCTAATCTGATCTAATTCTTGGCTAATGGCTATTACGAACACGTTCTATAGTGGACTGAACAATTCCTTAACCTCTTACTCAGACAAATAAAAGAAGAACATTCATGTTTTGCTCTATACGAATTAACTACACTGTTGCATTAAGTGTAGCCTGTAATAGGAGTTGTAATGCGTTTTCGAAATAAAAGGAATAACCTAAGAAAATATACAACATAAGCATTAAATAATGAAGACCAGGTAATCAGTTGGTCTACCGTGTAAGATTACGGAAACGGAATAAGGTATTTTAAATTGGTCACTTGTTTCATTTGATTTTATTATTATTATTAGTAAAGATCGTCGGCTGCTCGATATTCATCCACATACCTTTTTGCGTATTTTTCTATCCACAGAAAAATAAAGTTTGACAATTAATATAACATTTAGTTGTCATCACGATTACGCTTTGACATCATCCAGTACATGTGTGTATGAATCGTTTGGCATTGGTGTGCGTGGTTTAATTTTAATAATTTTATATATTAATATAGAATATTATAAAAAAATTCATCGTTCGCACCTCTTCCTCTATATGAACTACAATGGCGACAAATTTCATACATTTATATCAGCGCAATTTTCCTAAAATGGTACCTAAAGTTTTCGTTTAAGGTGTTAATATATAAATTATTATTTATAGCCTATTTTTTCTGTTCAAGGCAATGCTTTGCCTATCTCTATTATTACAATCCAAGCCATGCCTTCGTTTAATTCTTGGTCTGCCGCGAGGTTTTTTCTATTACTTAATATATATATTATACATAATAATATTATTTCAATGGTTTAAACTTACGTACTAACTTGGTTTATATTTCAGGGGCCTTTGTTATTTCTGGTAAAGTTTAAAAGAAAAGAAAAGACTATTTAAAAATGCTAAAAAAATATGCAGATTTAGTCGCTACTTCAGAATACTTCAAATAGACGACATTCCTGCTAGAACTTTTGACTGACGCGCCACTTTAAATAATTATTTCATAAAATATTCGTTCACAATCACGTTTTATGGAAAAGACATAAAGGAGATTGGTTAATTGGCTAATAAGAGACGAGTCTAAATTCGGGTAAGACAACGTCTATCGGATCCGCTAATACTGTTTATATCGAATTATTCCTTACTCAACGTAGAAACAATAAATCTAAAATACGAACAAATATCATTATCAAGTACTTAACAGCCAACTCTTAACTAATGCTACCCGGCACTTCAAAGTAGGTACAATTAAACTACAGTACTTAAAACAGTTAACTATTAACTATACTGTGGCAGGAATTTATTTAACACTTACCTTTAAGAGAAACTTTAAATGGGCCAACGTAATAATGTCCTCCGAATTTAAATTAATTAGTCACTGTCGACGCCTTTCGGTACAACTTTCAGGTGCTATTCAGTCGGAAGTATTTTAACTTAGTATTCAAAATCCAACATGTTAATGGCACCGTCTTGTCGACAAATTTAAAGTCTATCTTTAGGCCATAGTTAAAACGCTTCGAAAACGGATCTCCTAGAAATAAATTTTATCCAAGCGAAATCAATATTTTAAAAGAAAAGGCCGTACGCTCGGTCCGACCGCGGCAGCTGTGTCGTTTTTGAAATTTGATTTAAATTAAGGAAACAAAAGCTACAAGTTTTATTAAAAGGGATATCTCGTGCGGTTTCTCGCGGTCTAATCCAGACCCGTGGAGGCGGATCCGGCCAAGTTTAAGCAAACGGAACTGGCGAAAATAAGAAACACGTCATCCATCAAGTCTGTTAAAGAATGTGCATGCAAAATTTGGTGTGGATTGGACCAAGGAATCCCCGTTGTCACACACACACAAACTTTGCCCCCCTTTTTCACTCCCTTGGGAGTACAATTTCGGAAAATCCTTTCTTATTGAACATCTACGTCATACAAAAATCACATCCTCCAAGTAAGACAAAGCATTTTACATGTATGTAAAGAATACAGATAGAAAAATAAAAAATATATATATTTCAAGTCGTTATTAAATATACTATGTTGTTATTTAATTAAATTTCAGGACTGACCATTGAACTTGGCACCCACTAAGACCTCACTTCTTTTTTCGTTGACGTCGGCAACAAAGAAACTTAGCTTTTATTTCACATTTATGTTTTTGATGAGATATCTAATAATACATTCTACAAAATCCGGGGATAAATGGGATCCGATATTCTTACGATCTGTTGTCAGTTTCATGGTTACAGACATAAATGCGACGGCTTTTATGTCTTATTACGAAATATTTATCTTTCTTATCGAAAATAAACCATTGCAAATGCTTATATGGATAATACAGGATGATGAATTTCTTTTGGTGTTTCTTATGGGGACAATGAGATAGAAGTAGTGGGTATTTATGAAATATGTAAAATATATCCCTATTTATTCACTGAGATTCACGCTTAGATCATATTCATTGAGATCGTTAAAAATGAAAGCGCAACCACGCTATTTGCATTATTTCCGCGCTGTTAACCCAATCGCAGAGCAGAAGCGACCACTCTCCCTAAGTCGCTTATGTGCAGGCATCAGACAAAGCTCCGTTGGCATCACAAAAGTACCTCTCTACCTCCACCTGTCGCCATAAGTCTTAATCACATCGGAGTCCTTTAGCCAGTGCCCGTCGTTTACGCAGGATATATTATGGTGCACGAACTTTTGCGCAGAAGCAGGTGCACCCTCCCGTTCTCACCTCTCTGTATCCAATGGAATGGAAGGCCATTACAATTGGAGAAAGGTTCGGATGCCGATTCTTTTCTCAAAAAAATGCTAGGAAATAAATAAAAACTCAATACAAAAATTATTTTATTAAAAAGATCCCTAATTTTCAACTTTTAGTACTTAAAAGTATCGGTCGACCCTAGAACCGGTCTGCTGGAGTCAGTTCATCACGTGGATGGAGTAAAAGTTTCAGTGTCACAGAACTACTACTTCTACAGCCAAAGTCAACAGGGATTACAATCGGGTGCATACAGCTTCAGACCTGACAAAGACCGTCCGACGCCAGTAAGTAATTACGAACAGAATAAACTGAAGTTCGTACAGCTATTTTAAAATGACTACATTTTTCCTACGTTTTTGATCAAGTCAGATTATTGTAATTCAATAAAAGTAAACATTGTTTTTAAAATTTATACTTACCCGTCTAAAATAAGAATAAGTTCTTAAGACAAAAATGTAACAAATTCTTGCCTGACATTTAAACAAGCAGTTCATATTAATAAAAGTTTATACGACTATTTATTACGCTTGCGATTTAGACCTTCGAATCAGAAATTCCAAGCAAAAATATTTTACAACCTTTAAATAATTTATTAGCTTTCAATATGGCGCGGAAATGGAGGCAATATTAATAGACTTAATTAGTTTAAGTCGAAGGAACGTTAAACGAAAATAAAACTGTAGGCGAAATACTAGACAGAGTTTAATAGCTCAATGATTTGTCAACCACTGAAGGCATAGAGCCTGAGTTAACATGCAATTAACTAATTATTTAATTTTTCGAACACCATTTCTCGCTCAAATAGCTGTAGATAAGATAAAAGTGGCAGGATGACAGACCAGTACGTCATTTTGCATTGAAATTGATAAACGAAGATTTCTTAAAAGTAAAATGAAATAGCAACGCTTCTTTTTATTTATAAAATAGGTGGCGGAAAAAGTATCTTATCATGCCATTCGAGGACCCCTTGTGAAAGAAATCCGTCAGCGATTCACAGACTGGATTACTCAGATTATTAGACTTTATCGCGGCGAAGAGTTTATAGAGTTGGAATGGATTATTGGACCAGTACCTATAGGGTGAGCAAATAGTCCCAATTTGATTTTTATCAAATAATTATTATCGCCCTCATGAGCGAATTGTATCTCATAATTCAATCTTATATTGTGGCATAATATGACGGTATTAAAAAGAGACCTTCGTTTCAGATTTTATATTTCAAACCACATTATAAAAGCAAGTGCAATTTATCCGTTATTAATATAAAAATATCTAGAAGATTAGTTACGCTTACTTCATGTTTTGTATTCTATCCCATATAAGAAAACATACAATTATTTTATACACTCAAACGGCTGTAGTTCAAACTAATCTTTTAAAAAAAATCTTCAAATTCCTTTTATTCGTAGCAAAGCTTTACGGGAAATATTATGGTTGATTAAAGGTTAATGCCGGGCCGTTATTTTCCTGCCTCAAATGCAGGAAAATAACGGCCTCACTAATTATGTTTAAAAATGATTATGGTCTCTTTAAGAATTTTACAACTTTCAAGGTAAATAGGGAGAATTAACACAATATTAGAACAACCGTAATGCAAGTAAACCATAAATCACTGCAAACATTTTGTTATTTTCAGGACGGATTTAGGTAAAGAAGTGGTTTCAATTTTCCAAACCAATGTAAGCACGCACGGTGTTTTCTACACCGATGCTAACTCGCGTCAAATGATGAAGAGGACATGTTGGAATGAGTCTACCAGTGAGTAAAAATAAAACAACAAGTAAAATAAATAAATAAAAATAAAAAAAAAAAATAAAGAAAAATAAAAAAGCCTTTATTTGACCTTGCTTACAAAAAATGTTTTTTCTTAGATACTATGTTATATAATGTTACGTATATCTATATACAGTAAAATGTTTATATTTATAACTACTATTTAACTTTTCTTACATACTTTTCTAGTCTACCTACGAGTCTACCAGTGAGTAAAAATAAAACAACAAGTAACAAGTCGAAAATATTCAATTGATTACGAGTCTCGAGTCGTCAGACTAGTAAAATAGTGAATATTAGAAAATTTGTCTAATCACCAATTACTACTTCACGCTGTTATATTTAATATCAAATACAATATAATAAATAAACTTATACGCTATGTCTATGGTTTCATATATGACCCGCCCAAGAAGCAGCATAAGGGCCAGGTGCTGCCAAGGGACCAGCAAGACCCCAGGGAGCGGCCGCTTCCCACCCGTTGTATGCATTACCAATGCACTGGCATGAAATGTACTATGGAAGACAAGTTAAAGCATTTTTAAGATAGTCATAAAAGATAAAATATGAGTAAACATAAATTCATTATTAGAAAGGATATCTAAAGCCGCACTATTAGGATCATACCAGATTTGGCTAGGGGAGGGAACACTGACAGTGAAGGTAAGTGTTAGTGATCACTATAAAGAGCGCGCTCTTAAACCTACACCTGGGTCACAAGTCCCGGACACTGCTATGGTCCCTTCCGTCAACGCGATGTTCCCGGAATTTTAAGAAATTCGTCTAACTTCCAGATAGAACCAGTATAAATCAGATTGGCGGTTCTTTTAAAAATAGTGAGATTCTTATTTTAAAAGTACTCTGAGTATCGTAAAATTTATCTATTATTTTTAATTCTTATTTCTGAATTAATTTTGGGAATATTCCCGAAAGAACTTCGTTTCTTTTTAACTGCTTGTAGTGTGGAATATAAACATTATTAAAATAAATGTAGAAGTATAAAATGATATACCTGAGCTAAAAGTACTTGAGCGGAGAAAAGAAGAATGATTTTGGCCGCCATTTTGATTATGGTAGTGAATGTTGATTATGCTTCAGGGACATTTCTGTTAGTTTTTATACCAAAAGAATTACCAACAATTATAATTGATAAGGTTTACGGTGAATATTAGTTCATTGATTATAATACGTAATATTGTATAAATCTTCGATAATTATTACGTAATAATCATAAAAGATTGTATAAATTATCGATTTGATCTTATCGCTGACACTTTTCGTTTAAGTTTTGTACCAAACATGTCTCCTTTTACATTTTCTTTACTTTGCATTCAAGCATGCTTGATCCAGGTAAGAAGAATAGATTTGCTAAAGATTTTGAAATTTACTTTGATTTTCGATAGATCAATCATTTGTAATTATAATATAGTTGTTTTTTAATGCTTTTCGACAACGCTTAATCTTTCTATTTCCCCTCCTACTAGAAGTAAGTACGACAATTGCTCAACGGGGTAGGGGATCAGTCTTTCTTATTCATATCTTTCTTACCGTTGAACATTAGAGGCTTCTAGTCATAGATAATAATATTTATATAAGAATATTTAACAAAACGTGACTAGACTGATTATAGAGACTTAACTATATATAGGTTTTGTCCGCGGCTTAGGTCGAATTACCCGTAATTTCTTCTATACCCTAGAAGTAGTTCTTCTCAACAATAGTTTATGACGAATCGATTGAGTAATTAAGGCACGAAAGCATTTAAAAGAAGCAAACGCATTTTGTTATTAAATTACCTATGTATAATTTGTGTCAAGAAATTGCTTACTAATCGCTGCATATGCTAAATAGTTAACCTTGCACTTGTTTAACAGTCGTGCGTGCATGTTTTGCATGCGTTTGCGATATTAATATGTATGTCAGTTACATAATTAAATGGGCAAGTATTGAATTAATTTAGTAAAGTAAAGTAAAACCACATTATTACATAATTATAAATACGTATATGTAACTTATAATATACAAAATAGAAATGGCGTTATTTTTCATTCATTCAAAAGGTCATTCTTCAGATAGAAAAAGAAGTTGAGAATTAGAGTTATGTAAACTATACTAAAGTGAAATACAATGCTTCTTCTATAGAGATAAACTTTTTTTTGTTACAGAATGTATTTAGCCAGTGTCTTGGAGCTTCTGCACCACTCGCAAACGGCTTTGGCTTGGGTCCATATGGACCTGGAATCAACCCTGCGGCAGCCGTTGCCCCAGGATTAGCCGGGCCTGGTTTAGCACCTTATGGAATAGGAGCCGGTATGGCCGCACCATTCGGGGTAGCCCCAATGGCTGTTGAACTCGGCGGTATTGGGGCAGGATTAGCCCCTGCTGCGATAGAACTGGGCGCATATGGTGGTGCTGGTGTTGGAGATGTGGCAGTCGCTGGTGAAATGCCAGTCGCTGGTACCACACTCGTCGCTGGCCAGGTGCCGATCCTCGGTGCTGTACGCTTCGCTGGAGACCTGCCAGCCGCTGGCACTGTCAGTATCACTGGCAGCTGCGGATGCGGATGTGCCAATGCTGGTTCATATTATTAGAGATATTATTGTTAATTATATGAATAGTTATTGTTAAAAAATTTATAAAAAAAGAACTATACAATTAAATTTTGTTTTAAATTAAAATAAGCATCAAAGTTTATTTATTGACTGACTGATTAATAACCAGGCAAGTGCGAGGCAAATTCGAGCACTAATGGTTTTTTTTTTTTTTTTTTTTTTTTTTATGTTACAAGGGGGCAGACGAGCAGGCAGCAGGCACCGAAATGCCTACCGGCGCCCATGGAACGTTTCTGAGAATGAGTTTTGATAGACCGACAGACAGCTAAACGGACAAGGAAGTGATCATATAAAGGTTCCCTTCCTTTTTTAACCCCAACCCACCCAACGGCGCTAAAGGGACGGTCGGTTACGCACAAAGGGGTGTCCACCCCTATAGTGAACCACGTCGTAAGACCTCCAAAGTAGAGATCGCTCCTTGGCCAGGCTCTTTGTCTCACTACGTCGACAAGGCCTCCAAGATGGAAGCTGTTTTGCCAGGTGAAGCCCTCTGCTTCCCACCCTCCTCACGGTGACGTTGTCGAGACCAATAGGGCCAATAACAGAAAAAAAACGAAATACTTCTTACAATACTTCAATATACATGGGTACGAAACTTTCATACGTAGATTCATGTATTTTATTACCATACTTCCACTAACGCAATCGCATTTGATGTTATATTGACGTAGTCTACGACGCTATAACGTTCACCTAAACGATACGGCACGTGTAAAAATATTACACACGAATCGATACGAAATACCTATATAACATAGAACATTTCATAACTTTGTTATTCATCAAACAAATCAACTAATACATACAGACAGATTATTACATTAACAGGCTACCGCGACTATATACCATACACATATAAAGAAATGTATTAAATTTGTGAAATATCTCTTGATTCATCGATTACGATAAGTGATAAAATTAGGCAGTTCTATTATGATTTCGGATTTTTCGTTTCTTTATTACGTGCAAATAACCACGTGAGCTTTATCGTTATTTGTTATTACAGATGAACAGACAGACTTTAATTTTAGTAATTGAAGCTTAACTTAAGCAATGAGAGTAATTGATTAGTCATTAGGTTTTTATACACTTTTGCATTATGTACTCTTAACTGAGTTAACACAAATAACTGTCCAGAGATGTTTACCACCAGTGTTATTAATGACTAAACACGTTCAAAACATTACCTATGTAATAATTATTAATATAATATAGTTAAACATGTTAAAATATGTTAAGAATGACCAAGCCATAATCTTTATTTATATATAAACATAAATCGTTGTTCGTTAGTTCCGCTGAAATTCGAAAACCTGGTCCGTTTTTCTTTCTATTTTGTTTTTATTCCTCATATTTCAGGGAAGGTTAAAAGAAAAGATAATTCGAATGATTATGTAAAGATACTATAAAATAATGATTTGTTCAATACTTCAGAATACTTCTATTAGATGCATCTATAGTATAGCATCTATAGTACACTTTGACTGACATGCCAAGTAAAACTATTCTTTCATAAAACATTCGGCTATTGTCACATTTTATGAAAAATGCATAAGTTAGTTGGTTGGCTAACAGTAGACGAGCCAACATTTGTGCAAGACGAACGTCTGTCGGGTTTGCTAGTCTAATTTGTAACTAGATAAATCTTTTATTCTCTTCTTAACAGTACCTTCACAATCGTATGCAATAAATTATTATTAACATAATCATCATAATTAATAATAATCATTAATTCCATTATCAATTTAAGAATGGCAAAGAGCAAGGATATTACGAAAGACCACATACTACTAAACACAAAGTACTAAAATATAATACAAAACAAGAAAAATATTGATAAAAATGAGCATGAAAAGATAAACGAATGAAAATTATGTTTAAGTATGAGTCTTATTGCAAAATTCTCATTGAAGTAAGTATTGAAGGATCATTTATTTAAGAGGTTTTTATAAACACAAGAGAGGTTTACAGTGAAATAGATTCTTTGTTAAAGATAACGTGACAGATCATGTGACACCATCGTCATCATGTCCACAGTGCTCTGACCAAAACACTTCTTGTTAATAACAATTAACATGAAATAGTAAGTGAAGATGGTAGAGCCACATCCTTTGCAATTTAAGCCAAGACTGGCACTAGACTGGGACAACACTAGATAGAAAAAGAAGTAGGCACAGATGGTATTTGAATGTTCAATGTTAAGTAAATAATTCAGTCATACCAATTAACTGCTTTGATATTATTAAATACAATTTATAAATGACATTTGATATTCATTATTACTTCATATGTTTTGTCTTATATCACACAGTTTTTAATTTTGTTCTCAACAATACAGCATCTCAGGTGTTATTTTTATAATTTTATTTTTTTATAAATCAGTTCTGTTAAACCACAGAGCAGAAGGAATGCAAGTTCATTTATTTCTTGTATGATGTATATTTTAGTTTTTGAAAATCAAGTGTAACTGCAACCCATAAATTCAGTTGTTCTCGTTATTTTTAAACAACTCTCATTGTTTCCGACATATGTTTACAGGTAGGACTCCAAAGTTCAGGCAGCCGTCGGTAAATTGTTAATTTACTGGTTAACATTACACTGCAAAGTTCATTGACTAAAATAATTTACCCTCAAATTTTACACTGTAAATTGGAATATTGCTAATGCTGCAACCCGAAAGCTACACCACCGAATCCGCCACCAAAGCACAGCACTACACTGACTTTCCGATGTGCCTCACACATCGGAAACGTCGGTGGATTCGGTGGTGTAGCTTTCGGGTTGCAGCATTACACCGATTTTCCCTGATGTTCATTCGCGGATTAAACCAAAGTAGTTTAGTTTCTCATGCATGTCATGGATTTCCGCAAAGTAACGCCTGATTCTATCAATTATTTAGAGGTTCCTATGTCTGAAAGAACCCTGATCCGATTACTTGAGTCTGGTATCCGGGGAATGTCAATTATACATTTTTAAATATTGTGTCCTTTTTAAATTTATTAGAACTTGTATTTAATACATTAAAATAGATAGTAAAAGAATGTAAACCGGAGTCCACTCCAAATAACTACTGTTTATGTCAATTTAAAAGATAAGTTAGATTTAATAATAAATGAATTGATAATATGTTTACGAAAACCATCTTTAGAAGGTCTCGCTTAAATTTTGGATCAATAACCATACCAAGATAGTATAATGATAGAATAATGATAGAATGCTTATAAAACACAGCTCCCACTTGACCAACTCATTAGTAAATGCTATAATCTATGTACAGCTGTCAATTAATACCTAGTATAAACATAAAATCATCTCTAGCCAGCTAACAAATAATGTGAATTAGTGAAATGTAAAACATTACACAAACGTTCAAATTGAACGCAATACATTTTAATTACCGACCCATCCAAGCGCTAAATAATAATTAACCTAAACAAGTGATTTTAATGCTACGATGGCTCAACAATAGAAGGACAAAACTCGACAAAGTGATCAGTTCAAACTTCAAACCCTGTGCTATTGGTGCGGCAATTTCTAACACATTCTTTTGAAGAAGAGGTTAACTGGAAGGATGCGAATTAGATGCGTATTTGAAACTGCCCTCAACGACTTTTAAAATAAAAGAATGATCAATTAAAAGAAAAGAATGCGTTCAACCGTTCCAACTGTTCATAGCAGAAGAGACGGATAATTTCAATATAAATCTAATAGACGACGCCATTCTTCTACATAAGGCGCTTAAAATAAGCAACGGAACATAGTAGTTCACTAAAGTTGATAAAAGAGGCCTATTTTTAGGCTAGCGTCCACAGGGACGTGTGCTAGAATGATAATGATGAATCCAACATAGAGTGATATGTTCATTCAAAAATAAAGACCTTTGAATTTGAAAAATTATTCCTTCTAAAAGAGCATTCTTCATTGCATAATGATAAAATTTGGATAACTATTAATCATGCTAATCTGAATTTAGACCCTATTTCTTATCGCACACCAGATTATATTCACAATTTACTTGCACTATGATTACGTTGTATTGCGAACGGAGATAAATGGGTCATATCTTGTTTATCTTGTAATTTATGGCGACAATGTCACACTTAATCATTAACTTTGGAAGCTACTAACCAAAAGGCATTATATATTAGCATATTATTGTTAGGTAATGGCCAAGAAGTTCCGTTTAGATTGATTTTATGATTTATGTATCTTGTAAGCTTTTCGCTATTTAAATTAATTTCTTCAGTTTTACCATCATATGCAAAGTTATATAAATTACGCAAGTCAAGGTGTTTCATAGCGGATACAACAACCAACGCCTATAAACATCAACGCTGTCATTAAATTCGTAAATTTTATGCCGGCCTTTGAGGAATGGATAGTGTAGTATGATATTCTATAGCACTATCCAACCCTCACGTCTATTATTATGGAAACCATGAGATTGTTTGTTAGAGATTGCTGATGGCAATAAGACCACCTTGACACTAAAATTGTTTTTCTTTATTTTTTTTAATCAAATGTTCTTCGTCATTAATTTTTATCTCTTGTGTGCAATAAAGTATCTATCTATGCTCTTTTATTGACCTACTTAAGTCGAAACGATTTGGACACCGGAGCAGTCAATCGGTAACATTGATATGTTTTTATTTTATATAAAAGGGGCAAATGGGCTGGCAATTCGCCAGGGTGACTACCGACGTACGCGTCCGTGGACATCTACACTACCAGAGGGCCTAGCACGGTCTTTTCGAACCGAAGTAATTTGACGCATCGACTTTACTTGGGATGAAAATGTTCATGCTAGGCCCACAGGAGGCAAGTCTTAATCCTGTCACGTTTTTAATCAATTCTAATGAAACCCGCGTTAATGACAATAAGGATCCGATGTGGGCCTAGAATGAACATTTTTATCCTAAGTAAAGTTGACTCGTAGACTTACTTCGGTTCAAAAAGTTCGCGATAGGTCCACAGAAGGCTAACATGTTTTATTTATTTTATTTTATTTTTAAGAATATTAGAAATACTTTTTAGGTATGTCTAATATTCCCTTTTTCCCCTCCTACTAAGCTTAAATTTAAAGCTTGTATTAGGAGTGGCTAGTTAGTAACATCCAGATGTCCTCTCAGCTATTCGTTCTAGTTAAGGTACTATCAGAGATCGCTCGCGGCACCACGCCATCTTTATTTACTGAATGACTGTTACCTGTTATTGCGTTCAATCGTCTATAATTTCAGCCTGTTGAATGTTCAAAAAGCAGCCTTTGCCTTATGAATTTTATGTAAAAAATATAAATTCAAAAAAGGAACATCAATAGAATCATCAAAATCGGAAACAGAACCATACTCAGAGTATGCTATTAAAAAATCGTAATAAAAATGTTAGTGCATATCATAGATAAACTTATTACTTACGGTATATTTTTTTTAATGTTTTTTTTTTCTTTTTTTTGCACAATTTAAAAAAATAATTGTACACGTGAGTTTAATTTGTTTGACCGTAATAGATATAACAGAATAATCCACATAGGTAATTGGACATGTCACAAGTATTTTTAGTTGTAGTGAAAATGAGAATATTAAGCATACAAAAATCATTCCAAGTATTCTTAAAAAAAAAAAAAACGATAGCCCCATAGGCATAGGTAGGAAACCGTTTCTCTTTGTGAGCTTGTTAGCAATAGTGCTATAAATTAAACTTCTTTGTGTTAAATTTCTTCCAGGTTACAAATTTAAAATAAAATTATATTAAAATGACTGTATCTTCAGCTGACTAGTAATTTCCACCTATTTATAAAAGTTAATTAAAAGGCTTGTTAAAATTTCAATTTATGTCATAGAAATATTTCATACGCACAATAAAACACAGTTTAACATCAAACAATTCAATTTACTGCCTATTTATAACAATTCTTACAATTGAATCGAAAACATTAATTGCTCGTTTTTATATGGATGCGGAGCCAAACTAATTGATAAGTAAATTACAAAGAAAAAAGAAACCAAATCAATAATAGATATAATTTACTGCACATTTAAAAGCAAACGGACAGCTTGCAATATCGAGTCCTTGGTATTAATAGAAATTTTAATTGGAACGTTAATGTAGCCGTTTGGAGTAAAATATCTAGTTTACGCTAAAACAGCGGGACGCTGCGCCGCCGCTTGTCAAATAAAGATATACGCTCATTTGCCAACGCCGTATGTGTTCTACGCAACACGGGATGCAGCCCGACGTCCATAAAAAGTTCATTTAAGAACCACCAGTGTAATAATGCAGATTAAAGAATAATTAGGCGTCTTCCTCATAGAAAGCAAATGCACGATGCAAGCTAACTTAGTTCGTACGACCGTGCCATCAAACTTATTGATGTCTGAGAAGCATCCTGACTAAAATATCAATGTAATCGCGCAAATTCGATTAGGAGACACTTCTTAAGACCGGTTTACGTCAGACAAGCCAATGAATGCTTATTCTTACCACACTGTCTCCTTCTGTCAAATTCTTTCAGTTTAAACAAAGGGTAAAGTATAAGCAAGTTGCCATAAACGATATGCGCGTACAGTACGAGAACGCGTATAGAATACAGTTTGGGCTGCCAAAGTACTGTAGTGATTCTATGATGTTTACTGAGGGTCATATCAGTGGTTTCTGGGCACTTATGAGACAAAGAGTAGCTAACACCTACATACAGAGCCAGTAAGAACCAATTAATTGTGGCCACAAGGCAAATCAATATCGGCTACATTACAAAGCACTGGTCCTCTATACACAGCTCGTTACAAAGTGTATGTTAGCGGTTAAGTTTTTAGCCTAAAGTTTTTGGAATTGTACAATTCTGGTAATAAATCATTTTATTATTTATAATTATTTAACAGACTTAGAGTACCCTTACATTCTTCTGTTTGCATTCACAAAGATTCCAATTCTTATTCTAGTTTTTTTGCTCGTTGATATATTGGTGTAAACGCTAAGAACGATCTTTTGTTTATGAGAGAATACTCTTGTTCTAGCTGTATGCTCGTTTGGCCTAAATCCACCTGTAGACATTAATATGTTTAATCGCACGTTCGTACGAACTAAGTTCGCACACATCGCACATTCGCGTTCTATTTGGACGACACCTCATACATCCAAGGGACAACACACACTTTCTTAAAATATAGTTTATATATTGGTGATTGAACTATGGTCACTTGAACTTTAGTATAGGTTTGGATTTCAATTTCTATTTATTGTTATAGTTTCTATGGTTTCATTTTGATGAAATTTGGCCATTATGTTTAATTTGGTTCAACTTATAAGATGTGATAATTTTTATCTCGGCTTTTGCCGTAATAGAGAGGGATAATATTATGAATTATAAAATATTGATGTCTTCTTCTTCCTAGTCTAGTCCCTGGTCCTCTTAGATTGCCGAGAATGTGGCTATGAGGCGAGTTAAGATGACCAACTGCCATCCTCGGAATCCCCACAATCTCACAACTAATATCACTCTGGGACATTAATCGGGGCCTACTGTTTAACGTACCTTTCTATTGAGGCTATAAATCGAGGATAAAAAGAGGTCATTAAGGGCCGGCAGCGCATCTGCTGGCCTTCTGGTCGTGCGAAGTCCATGGGCGCCGGCAGGCACTTCGGTGCCTGCTGCCTGCTCGTCTGCCCCCTTGTAACATAAAAAGAAAACAAGAATATTTAACAAGCCAGGAGCGGACGTTTTTTAAACAATTTTGTGCCTCTCCCATTTTCTTATTTCACGGTGAATTCGTTACATAATTGAAACATAAACTTATCTCTATGTAATAAACTTACCTTATCTCATTTTATTATATATATTATTAAAATAAATTTATTTTATTGATTATAATTTCTTTTTTAAGTTTAATTTCCTTTATTAATATAAATAATTTAAATTGATTAAATTTTTCTTCAATTGAAGATATAATTAGTTTTTTTTATGAATTTTTCTATTTATTAATAATGAAAATCATATTAATTTATTTAAATTATATAATGAACGAACTTATTTTTTAATATTACTAATAATTATTCATTTATCTTTCACACTTGTAACAGTAGTTAAAATTACTAATATTTTTTATGGACCTATTCGATCTTTTAACTAATGATAAATTTATTTTAACCATTCCGTAAAACTCATCCTATTTTAAAAATTATTAATGGATCATTATCATGATCATTAGGGAGTTTAAACCCTTATCTAACGATAAGGGTTCAATCCCCCACCCACATATTAAGTGTTCATATTTGTTGAGGGTACATTGTAGGGTGCAAGGATACTCCCTATATGGTTCTATGACGCCACAGTTACAATTCCCACGTTATTCTTTTTTATTTTCAAAACGTGACAATTTTTAAGAAATAAAGCATGACCAGGAATATTAGCTCTAGTTTTGTCAGCATTGATATATTACTGTCGGTTCGTTCTAGAACTGTAAAAGATTGTTACGTCCGGTCCATATGAATGTGACCCACAAACCTTGTACGCAGGCGTTGACCGACTATAAGCAATCACTGCACCCGTGGGTGCATTAGGATAATCTTAATAAGTATATTATCTTCATATACATCATTTTACTGTACGCGTGTATATGTCACTACATACCTCAGAAAGAGCTGTACCGACTTGAAATAATTTTCTTTTGGGAGGCGCCCTGGATGATTTAGATGCACAAATCAGCGGGCTGATATAGTGACTATAACGCCATCAGCCGGGACTGATGGCGCTATAGTCGGTATCAAGGTTAATGATTTTTACCGATTTTTAATGGGTCCGCTAGTTTTGTATATATTTATATAAATAAATATGTCGGACGGGTAGTTAATAATTAGTAGACATCCGCTTAGAAGGGATATTTCAATTGGGCCAGATTATTATTACTACTATACCATACTTATTATAATAAAAAATAATAATTATGGGCTAAATGTACGCGAACGGAAACCGCTAGTTCAAGATACATATTATATATATTTTTATTTGGTCCCCAAAAGACAAATTCGAAGACTGGAATGATATTTCGGATATGATAATAAATAAACAAATATTAATATCAAGTGGATATCGCGGGCTGGTTGAAATTGTTCTTTGGATTTCTTAAAAATTCGCATACTCAAATTTTATTTCTCAATATAACGATATCTATTATGCCGGAGCCAGACTATGACTGCACAATTGCACAGAGTCCCACTACAGTGTGGCCGGGTCTTTGTGCAATTGTGCAAAGTTTTGTAGTACTTTGTAGTCCTCAAGGACAAAAAGGTACAGTTTGAGGTGTCTGGCTCTAGCATTACTCTATTCAACAATTAAAATAATACATTCCGTTGTCATGACTACGCTTTGACATCATCCAATCATATAAGATATACTAGAGTTCTTCTGGTGGTCGAAGTTTGGCCACAAATCTATACTATATGTGTATTTATAGCTTTAAACAACATTTCAATTCTTTGTGCAACTACATTTTAATATTTGACAATTAATATTATTACCGTCGTTGTCTACGCTTTGGCACAATTTTATAGTAAAAAGCTCAGATTATAAAGGTTCTATAATCTGAGGTAAAAGCTATACATGGGTGTGTGTAAATCATGTAAATCTTTTGGCATTGGCGTGCGTGTGGTTTTACTTCAATAATGTAATAAATATAAATATATACAGGACTATAAAGTATATACTGTTATAGGCAACAGACGCCTGTTATACACAAATATATTTTTTTGTAGAAATATATAAACATATAGAATGGCCCGTTGGCGCAGTGGGCAATGACCCTGCCTTCCGCTCCGGGGTCGTGGGTTCGATTCCCGCCGCGAGTCTGGGTGTATTATCCATATGTATGTATTTATATATTTACAAAAAAAAAATGTGCGTAACAGGCGGCTGTTACCTATAACACAGGCATTAAGTTGTCTACCTTAGGAACAGACGTCCGTGTGTCATATATTCCGAGAGGCCTTTGCCCAGCAGTGCGAGAAAAAGGACTGTGGATGATGGTGATAAATGTCATTCAGCTATATTAGTCGTGAAATTGTACATATCGTGGTGATTCTATGGATGACGTCAGACCTACTATAACTTAACTAACTATAACCTATTTAGCAAAACATAATTGTCACGCGTAAAAGCACGCGTGGCAACTTCTTCTTCTACTTATAGAAGAAGAAGCTGAGTGACAACTTCTTCTTTTTCTACTTATACAAGAAGAAGAACATGTCATTAACTTAGTTTAAATTAAATACCACTGAATTGTATTCCCCATGAGAAGTAGCTCTATGGACACCTACTCTTGTGTGAAGAACTCATCAAATTCCTGTTAGTCATTTCAAAAGTTACCCTGTACAAGTAAATAGAGATACAACAAAACCTGAATCTTATTTGGCTATGGATAAAATAAAAATAAAAAACTGATGTCTAAAAATAACAGTGAGATCATTAATTTAATCAGCATAAATATTTTTTTAAATACAGCCCTCCAAAAATCTGTCAAAGATTAACACGTAATTATTACAATATTTCGACCTTTATAATATTAATTTCCGGCCCAAATAAATCTTCCGTGAAATTTCCAAACGACATCCTGTCTACGAAGATTGATTCTTTATCATTTTTTCCTTCGTGTTATAATAAATAAATATGAATATGTAACAAGATACAATTAGAAAAAGAGAATTATTACAAATATGTCCTACTAATTATAGGTCATCACAACATGCTTAGAAATTATAATTTACATCAGTCACATAATACACTAAATATACAGATTCAAATAGCTTGATTTTATAGTAAAAAAATAAAAGACATTACAATACAATAATAAAATGAAGTTACATGTCTGTACAGTTAAATTAAATTAAATTAAATTTGGAAATGGAAAATGTCATAAATTATAACTGATCTGAACTGAATGCATAATGTCATAAAAATAAATTAGATTAAAAAATATATATATTAAAATTATAAGTCATTGAGGTAATTGTCAAATCATCATTTGAGTCATCATCAGCAGTTGAGTCAGTCATATTATACTCGTCCGGTACCAGGGTGGGTTAAAATTGTAGAGGGGCCACCTAATTTCATCCCCGAAACCCCCACAATCTTTACAATCACACGACTAATATTGTAGTAAAATTCCTGTGATAATCTTACAAATAATAAACGCGAAAGTTTGTACACATGGATGTATGGTTGTATGCTTGACACTCTTTCACGGAAAAGCTATGAATGGATCATAATAAATCTGTACAATAATACAGTTTATACATCAGAATAATACATAGGCTATAAATTAAAAAGATATTGTGTGAATTGTCCCAAATATAACGATAAATGTCAAGTAAGTAGGAGAAAATTCTGCCAACTGCGAGCCATTCTGGCGTGCGCTGCAAAAGCCGTTAAGAGTTACACGGAGATAGTGTATGACGGAAGTGTTTATCTTAAATATGTAGTTCTACAAAAAAGTCTGCGTCAGCATTTATATCTCTTTCATGTTTAAGCCATTAACGCCAAAATAGTGTACCATTATAGAACGGGAAAGGGAAAGGAAACGGGTACAATATTATAGGAATGTAGCAAATAGTAAGTAAACCGCCGTCGCGGGCGTCGCGTCCGCCGGGTTCGCTAGTGTTACATACATTTGAAACGTAAAGTTTGAGCTAGAACGGTGCAATAATGGAAAGAAACGCATTTCGAGGCTTGAGTTAATAAAACCCTAAACACTAGTTTCGTCTATACTTTCCGAAATGATTTCCCATTAATACAGATGATTTCACGCGTTCATAAACAAACCTAAATGTGAATGCGGTAGGGACATTACATGACCTGAATCCTGATATAACGGGTTTTACGTTACTGATACGATAGTCGGCGACTATTACACCGTTAAGACATACAAATAAAATGATATGTTTCTATACATAATGTTCACTTTATAAATGTAATTTTAATTTTATTTAACACTTTTAAAGTTTACGGTGTTAATGCGGCCGAATCAAAAACGTCCATTCAGGTTAAGCAAACAACAGAGTTTGTATTAATTAAAAATAATTGTTTCTTTTTTTAAATCTATTATTCCAGTGACTCAACTTTTCTGAAAAATTTATAAATCTATGAATTTGTTAATGTATAAAGTATTTTCTATGTAACAGTCGGACCTTTTAATAGACCTAACTCTCGACTGCCCTCAACAGGAAATTACCCCTCGGATCGCGCGGCCGGGAAAAATTTAACGACCGCTTTATCTGTATAAAGCTTTGTGGAAGCTATCGCAATTGTGATCGAGAAATCGGAATCGACTTGGATATAAGCGAATACGATGAGTTGGAGTACCACTTCTCTAGCATCCTTCACATCTCCCCTCACGTTCGTAGAATGTGGTGTATATAGATATAAAATGATTTTTTACTCTTATCTTATATTATTTTCATCAAACGTAGCTATTGCAAGTACTAGGCTATCATAAGACTCGAAGAGATTAAATAATAGGGCGCAGAAATGTATCGTGGTATTGGTCATTTTTTTATCACACAAACCTAAGCTAGTAATTCAATTGCAAAATTCGTATTTCCTGTTCCATATGGATTATGTCGCCGATTTAAACGCCTTTACGAGCGGAGGCCTGATTTTTTGTCTGCTCTGTTGAATAATTCAATATTTATTCGCCTTTTAGAAGGGTTCGGCGATGCGTTTGTAACTTTATTTCTGTCTCGCTTTAACATATACGCGAGTAGGAGACAGAGTATCTAAATAAAAACCTTATTTTTAGTAAGTAAGGCGATTGTCAACTCTTGTGACTAAAGAAATTGCTTCTTATTTTTATAGGGTTTCAGAGAAACTCAATGTTCAGATATATTTTAAATTTAGAGCATTGTCTCATCAAAAATTATCTTTTAATTTGCTTTAAATCTTTTAATTTTAATCTGCTTTAAATTTAGAACGTGTTTTTTTTACCGTGTCTAAAATACATACTCCTTGCAAGCAATTTTGTAAGAAAAAAATTCAAATTTAGAACGTTGATCTAGTAAAAGTTAAGTAAAGTTCATGTCCTAATAACCTTTAAATTTAGAACGGTGTTTTACCAAAATACAGCTAAGTGAAGCTCATGTCCAAATAAACTTTAAATTTAGAACGCTGTTTTTTTATGCTGACTGAAATTACGTCCTCACAAAGCGTGTACACAGCACACATGCGCGCAGCGTACCGCGTGCGTGCGTTGGATCTCATTTGTGTTAGCGCTGTCACGCCACGCTTTCACGGGAATTGCCTCGCATAGCGTACGCGGTGCAACGGCTTTGTGTATCTCGATGGGGAAGTTGTCGGCTAGAATGCCAATGCTCTGCACCTCTAAATCTCAGTAGTTACGTCACTCAGGGTTGCAAGCCTAATGAATTTTCCCATCATTTTAAGAAATCGACTCGTCGCCTTTACTTAGGATAAAATGTTTGTGCTAGGCCCACAGAGGATCCTTCTTAGGCGTCAGGCAGGTTTCATTGGCATTGTTTAAAAGCATGACATGATTGAGACTTGCCGTCTGTGGGCCTTTCACGAACATTTTCATTTTATCTAAAGTCAACTCGTCGAAGTACGTAGGATCAAAATGTCTGTGCTAGGCCCACAGATACTTGTATAATACTGAAGTCAGACAGCTTCATTTGAATGATCATTTCAATGATCTTGTAGTGTGACCGGAACCTATAGATGCACAAAGTTATGTAGTACTTTGTAGTCTTCAAGTACAAAAATGTACAAACACTTTTAGCTATGTCTGGCTCCGGCATAATATGAAAGGTATAAAATCTTAGCGCTTATTCGGGTAGAAGCACCTTACTTTTTGCCGTACAATTGCGCCTTAAACCAGCTAAAATATGACTCTAGAGAGAAAGTTAGACAATACTGAATGGCCGATTAGTAATGTGGCGTTAGGTAACCAGCTATGACAGAGTTAGATGTGTTTGAACAGGAAGACAACGAAACGACGTAGAAGTACCGCGCGTCACGTCGAATCTAAATGAGGATTTTGTAACATGACTTAATAGTCCACGTGCAATGACTGCACTGCCGGTTTCTAATGTAGAAAATAGAGTAAGACTTAGGTGTTACCATGTAGCACCTTACCCAATGGCAAGCCCATGATAATCGGGGAAAAGTTAAATTATATTTCTGCAATACTGTAACGCGATTGCTACACCGTCAACATCAAAAATTTGATCCTAAAAAAATGCCAATAAGAAATTATTTTTTTTGTTTAAAGCAGGAAATATATAGACACGTCAATTTGCTCTACAATTATGCATATTTAATGGACATATGGATCTATAGTACCTAGTTTAAACACTAAAGCAAGATGAAGGGATGAAAATTAGGTAGCGTCTATGGTACGAGGATGGTTTGATCTTTTAACAGTTTCCTACCAGCTTGCGTAAGTGTTATTTTTAGTTAGCTTTTATTTAATTTAATACGACTGTTCTTGCACTTCATTAATGGAAAAATGCACTATATTTAAGCTACAGGTAGTTTACTAAATAAATTAGCTCATAATGGTATATACATTTTATTAAGACGAGTAAGAAGACCTTTTAGTATCAGTTTCCTAATAACTTGCGTAAATGTTATTTTTAGATAAAGTGTTAATTAATACAATTGTTTTTGTATTACATTTGGCAAAATGCAATGTTATTTACAAAACAAATTAACTAAGAATGGTAGATATTATCAATACGAGTAAGACAAGACCTTTTCACAATTTCCTAAGCACTTGCGTAAGTGTTATTTTTGGATAAGTTTTATTATAATAAATTTTATAATACAACTGTTATTCCGTTAAGGTGTTGTTGTCGCGTTTCGTTCGGTTTGTGAGACTTCCCGGTGACCTAAACTCGTCATTAAGGGCCGGCAGCGCATCTTCTGGTCTTCTGGTCGTGAAGATGTCCATGGGCGCCGGTGGGCACTTCGGTGCCTGCTTGTCTGCCCCCTTGTAACATAAAATAAAAAAAAATCATATATACTCTAATTTAAAACTCAATTTTTCGAATCATTTCTAGAATGAAGATTTAAATATTTAAGCTGCTGGGCTGATATTTAGATTGCAATTGCCTTTGCAAGTAACTAGTTCTAAAAAATCCATCTCGTTAATATGACTTTATGACTATCTAGATCAACAGCATATAAACAAATAGCAATCATATATATATGTGTATATTTTTTATTTTGTTTGTACTTTTGTATGTATATTTTAGAATTTGCTTGGCTAGAAACGGGAAATATTATAATTAGACAGACTGTCACGGTATGTTTAAGGATATCGTTGAAATGGTTTATTTTGGATTTGTTGTTATTCTGGTACAAGTGTAACCTGGTTCAAGACCATATTGCATTTATTGTCTGTTGCCTATGTGTATGTATTATAAACCGCTTTGGACTTCTTCCATACAAGTGTTTTCGAAAAACTAATTCATCTGTGGATACAACACAAAAAGAAGGTAAACTCACATTCTTACCTTTCCTCAGGCTAATGGCTGCTGACATTTACCCAGCTTTGTACAACTTTTAACACTCGAAAACAAAGCCCCACAGCGGCAACAGTATAAAATATGTTAAGCATTATGGTAACACAGAACAAATACAGGGTCAGACGATACAACACATTTAGACCCGCGTCAATCATCACTATTTACCTTATACGTAACAGTATTTCATAAAAAATATCCCGTCAACTCATCCATTATTCTGGTACGTGTCGGCGTGAATTTGCAAAATAATCATCTACTTTAAAATGTACATGAATAAAAATAACAGATTGTATTGTCCTCCGTTTGACGTAAATGTTTAAACAGATAAAGCACAACATTACGTCAATTTTATTATTCTTCTGAAAAAAAGGAACCAATCGATTGCGGCTTTTTACGAATGCGCAAGTATAAGATATCAAAGGATGAATATAAGTGCAAGGATTTATGTTTAATGTATAAGCAGGCAGAGAAGTGGGTTGGAAATAATTTATATATGCTGACATTCCAAGGTTCTTGAAACAACAAACAACATTTATCTGTGCCCGTATTTAGGATACCGTACAGAAGGTAACAGCCGTGTGGTATTTTTTATGCTTCAGAAGACCGCAGTAGTCTTCTACAGGAGTGAGCTATTACGTATAGATCTGGAGCTCAGGGTTGATAAGAGGTAGAAAAAGAGTGGGAAGGTATTCGGAACAAAAAGGCTGCTCCTGTGATTCTCTGATGTCATATTAAAGTATTCTGAAGTGTGAATTGATTTTAATGAGAATTTATGAAATGCGAAGACCAGCGAATTCTAAACTCTTATGTATGTACAAGTCGTTTGAATTAAAAACAACGGGTTAAAACAGGAGGTTCTATATACTTATAGAGTAGTCTGCTACGAACGTTTCCCACGGACAATCTATTCTGTAAAGATAAGAATCACTTGAATGTAACGAAATTTTAAGTTGGATTGTTAAATATAAAAGGAATAATTGAAATTTGTTCAGGCAAAGTCTTCTAGCATCCTAGATCAATTAAAAAAGTCTATCGCTAATATTTCTAAGCCTATAAACAAATAAGACTGACTGTTCAAATCATAAAGTAATCTGTTGACCTTATATTCCAGCTGAATAAATATTAACATGGGATATAGTCCGCGTATTAACCACACAATAGCCATTATTTATTGTGGGTCACTTGGATGAATTAACTACTTGAATAATGTACTTATTTCGGTCAGTTCTATTGTGTCATTTGTATTAAGTAGCAATGATATTTATTTAAAAGGACCTTCAGTTATCGAAAATTTTCCATTATTAGATACTCATATAGATATATCAGCTAAAACTAGGGACTTTGTCCACGTTGAAGTTTAATTTTGATTGTTAAATTTCGATGATTTTTAATTTTAGTTTAAGTTCCCTTTACCTCGGTCTTCAAGCCAATCCAAAGTTATGACTTGAATACAAAAGAAAAAGGGTCAATATAATTGATAATAAAATTATAAATGATTAGAAAAGTTATTGCAAATGGTACTCGTTATGCGTAGTTAATTCTACTATCATCGACGCGTCGGGTATCAGCTAGCATTTTATAATTTTATTTCAGGAATTTCCTTTCATGTTAGTGAATAGAAACGTGAACTTTCAAAATGAAAATACAGTAACAAGATAGACATTGGTAATCGGATTTCCATGCGCAACGTAGTCTAAATCTCGTTTCGGAGTACTTTAAAGGCTGACGTTTTAAAACCTTGTTTCGGTTGCAGGATATATTGCTCGGAAATAAAATATTTTTATACTGTATGTTTTTTTTATTGTAGACTACTGACTGCCATGGACATCTGCACCAATAGAAGGCTCGCAGATACGTTCCCAGTCTTTTAAAACGGGGTTACGCCACCTGGTACTCTCACAAACCGAACGAAACGCGACAACAATACTATCACTTGATGTAACAGCATTGCCACAAAAAAGATACCGATACTCGGACGCTTCGATCCAAATTGCCTGCAGACCGAAATCACTGCAAGCGTGGCGCTTTTTTGTGGAACTTTTGAAAGAGGAAGTGTGCTTGAATTTTTTTTTTGACGATGTTTGGTTTTAACAGAAAACACGGATGTTGAACACAACAATGGTACTTAGGTACTACGAGGCTAACAAGTCTCGCAGTACCTAAATACCTTTGATTACTCCTATAGGAATTCAAATATAAATATAATTGATCCAGACTTCATTTCTTTATTTATAAGAGATGAAATCTGGATTAGATATCTTGTATATTATTATATACAAGATTTCATTCGTAGCTAAAATTCAAAAACAATGTATTAGGGAGCTAAATGCTATAAAAAGAATTTAAAAATTCAAATATAAATTACTAGTAAAAAAATTTTCAAACTTAGAAAGAACGCATCTATTTTTGAAATGTTGTTTAAAGGCGAACAAATTTACTTTTCTTATATGAATAAACATCAAAAAAGTAAGACTTTTTAATATTCAAGGCGAAGAAAAGTTATATCTTTTGGTCCCCATTCGTAGCGAGAGGCTCAATTTGATATTACTGGCAAATTGAGCACGGAGAAAGTTTAAAACAATTTACTTACTTTATATGTCGTGACGACAACAAGGAAAGACTGATTAACTGTATTGAATTCATATTACACACAAAACAGAGTTACATAGACATGTTAACCCAACCCAGTGAAGAATTGCTAATTTATTTATACTAGAAATCGCCGGCTGGTCGAAATTCGCCTATAAACCTTTTTTCGTATCACATTCTTAATACAACGACATATAATGTTCTATTTGAAAATGATTTTTAACACACGGTTGTCACGAGTACGCTTTGACTACATCATATAAGTACATGTGCGTATAAAGTAGTGAAAATCCTTTGACATTGGTGTGCGTCTGGCTTTATTTTATTAATTTAGTATGTTAATATTGCCTTTTATAAAAAAAATTAACATTCGCACACTCTCCTTTATATAACTATGTCAAATTTCCTATCCCCCCGTCCTCGCAAATTTATGCTTTTAGGTTTACTCGAATAATAAACAAGAGCTTCTTTCACAACCCACTCGTAAAATTCCGAGTAATAAAGATTATTTTGTATTTGTGGAAATATGAGTTGATTACCGTATGATAAGCTGATAGATCTGAAAGAAAATACATGTATTTAATACATGTTATTAATTTTTATATACAGGTACATATTATATTCTGTAATAACTGTTGATTCAGTCATGAAAGATTATTATGACAATATACATATATGTACGGATGAGCCACCGCGTTCATATTGCGGAGCACGTACGATACGAGTACGATCGTAAAGAGGCATCGATTTAAGGTAACCAACGTAGTGTAATGTATAAACAACAAATGTATAAAATTTTGTGATAGTAGAGTTTACAATTACTGCAGTGATTTGTGCGTTTGTATTTTTTTAATAGTGTTGATTTTTTTAATGACACTTAATGTGATGAAATTGACAAATTTTGTACTTAGCCATAAATAAGCATTTGGAAAAACTAAAAATTTCTAATTACCACCTTTTAGAAATTTTTAAAACTCCGCACTAAGCAAGGCCCGTCTGCTGGAGTTCACAGACGTACTTTAAAATTCTTCG